>CAWUFW010020353.1:0-154333 GCA_963921515.1 Calotriton arnoldi
GACGTGGGTCCCTTGGTCACTTTGCCACTGGATTCAAGCAAGCCTGGCTGATGACGGCTGGAATGCCAGAAACCGGTCCTAGGATGCTTGTTTCCGGTCCAGGGAAGACATGGCTTGGCAGTTCGGGCTGGACTGTTCCCATGAGGCACAGGGTCAGACTGATTTGCATATGGCCAGGTCTGAACTGGGGTGGTGGAGTGAGCTAAAGAATGATGATGGATTAAACCCAGATCAGTTGACTGGGGGTGAGTGTTTGATTGGCTCAAACGTTCCGTCCATCATCCCCTTTTGTATCGCTTTGTTCGCCCTAAGTTGGCGGGGGTATGCCCAGACGTGGGTCCCTTGCTCACTTTGCCACTGGATTCAAGCAAGCCTGGCTGATGACGGCTGGAATGCCAGAAACCGGTCCTAGGATGCTTGTTTCCGGTCCAGGGAAGACATGGCTTGGCAGTTCGGGGTGGACTGTTCCCATGAGGCACAGGGTCAGACTGATTTGCATATGGCCATGTCTGAACTGGGGTGGTGGAGTGAGCTAAAGAATGATGATGGATTAAACCCAGATCAGTTGACTGGGGGTGATTGTTTGATTGGCTCAAACGTTCCGTCCATCATCCCCTTTTGTATCGCTGCACATGGAGCCGCGGGAGGGGCACCACCCGCGTCCCTCGCCGGCACGGCCGCCCGATGAGGGGAAGTCAAAGGGCGATGGTGCTTCTTCGACTTCTTCTTATGCTTCGACTTACCCGACCCCGAGTGCAAAGACTTTGAAGACTTGGACGAATGGTGGTGGCTCCGTGACCGGTCCCTCGATCTCCCTCATGACCGGGACCTCGAACGGTGCGGATCTGACTGCCGGTGCTCAAGCAGCTTTCGGGACCGCTCCCGCAAAGCCTTCGGTGCCATCGACCGGCAGTCGGAGCACGACTTGGGGTCGTGGTCGCGCTCCAGGCAAAAGACACACATGCGGTGCGGAGCCGTCACCGACATCATCCAATAACAGGAACCGCAGGGCTTGAAGCCGGGCATCCCTCTTGCACAGTAGGAGTCGAAGACTCGAAAAAGAAGTTGACAAAAGTCGAGGAAAAGTCAGTCAAAAAATGACTGGAGGTACCGCTCTTCCCGGATCTACGCTGGCTGGCGCGGAAAAAGAAAGAACTGACGTCAGCACGTGAGGGCAGCGTCTAAGTAGCTGCCGCGACGTCATCCCGGCGACCAAGATGCCGACGACGGACGCGGAGCCGACCGACGCCACCTTCCGACACGCAGAGGTACTGCTGACGAAAAAACTTTCCGGATCCAGTCTGACGCCTGGGGGTAATTCTAAGGTAAGGCATCTATAACTAACATGTTTCTTTCAGATATATCATTACCGAAGGTAATTACTTGTTCATCTGAAAGAGACAATTATAGATTCCTTACCTTAGAATAGATACTCCAGCAATACCAACCCCGGAGGTGGGTCTGCAAACTAACTTCACACCAGAAAATCCTGGAGAACTGAACGCCCAAAGAAGCTGTCTCTCCGGACTTGACTATCCAGGCAGTAATGCTTAGTGACCGTGTGCAGTGATGCCCACGTGGCTGCCTGGCAGATGTCACCGAGGGGGAATCCACATCCCAAAGCAATAGACACCATTCGTGATCCATCATGCACTGGCTGCTGAGTTGGTCCGCCCTGGCGTTCAGGGAACCTGCTAGGTGTTGAACCAGCAGGGACATGCCCTGATGTTCCAGCCATGTCCAAAGGCGAAGAGCCTCTTGACATAGGGTCCATGACCCCACCCCACCCTGTTTGTTGCAGTACCACATGGCGGTGGTGTTGTCCGTGAACACCTGCACTACTCTTCCTTTGACAGAAGGAAGGAATGCTTTCAGTGCAAGACGAATCGCTCGGAGCTCCAGAAGGTTGATGTGGAGCCCGTACTCTGCCGGAGACCAGAGGCCTCTGATCTCCGCCTCTCCCATGTGGCACGCCCCATCCCAGAAGTGACGCATCTGTCACCACTGTGAAGTCTGGTTGGGAAAGGGAGAGGGATCTGCCGTTGACCCAATCCTGGTTCGTTAGCTACCACTGCAATTGGTGTGCAGTGCTCTACGAGACCTGGACAACATCTGAAAGATTCCCCTGATGCTGTGCCCACTGGAACTTCAGGTCCCACTGCAGAGCCCGCATATGCCACCTGGCATGATCCACCAGCAGGATGCAGGAGGCCATGAGGCCCAGCAGCCTCCAGGTCATTCTCACCGAAATCCGGGATAGAGGTTGAAACAATGGTATTATAGCCCGAATATCCCGGACTCACTGCTCGGGAGGATAAGCCTGAAACTGCGCTTTATCCAGAACTGCTTTGATGAAAAGGAGCTTCTGAGAGGGAATCAGGTGCGACTTCGGCACGTTGATAGTGAACCCCAACAAATGCAGGAGGTCTGCCGTAGTCTGGAGGTGGGAGACGACAGCCTGGGGCGAGCCCGCCTTCAACAGCCAGTCGTCGAGATAGGGGAAGACTGGAACCCCTGATCTGCGCAGATGAGCTGCGACCACCACCATCACTTTCGTGGACACCCGGGGGCACTGGTAAGGCCAAAGGGGAGCATGGTAAACTGAAAATGTTTGTGGCCTATGGTGAACCGTAGGTAACGCCTGTGGGCTGGCAGGACAGGAATGTGGAAGTAAGCGTCCTACAAGTCCAACGCTACCATCCAGTCTCCATGGTCGAGGGCAGACAGGACCTGAGCTAATGTCAAAATTTTGAACTTCTCCTTCCGGAGGAAGCGGTTGATGTCCCTGAGATCCAAGATAGGACGCAGGCCTTTATCCTTCTTGGGCACCAGGAAGTAGTGGGAGTAACAACCATGACCTACTTCTGGGACAGGGACTCTCTTGATAGCTCCCTTGGCCAAGAGAGCCGTAACTTCCTGACGGAGAAGGGCCAAGTGAGCCTCTGACATGCAATGGAGTGTTGGTGGCATGGAGGGAGGGGTAGTCTCAAAGGGGAGGGAGTAGCCCCTCCGACTATCCTCAAAACCCACCTGTCCGATGTGATGTTGTGCCAGTGGGGGGAGGTGATGGCGGGTCCTGCCGCCCACTGGCAACTGGTGGCCCTGAAAGGTCGGACTAGGAAGGCTTAGAGGCTGCTGCAGAGGGGGCACTGGTGGACTGGCCCGCCCACTGGCCCCCAGACCCATGGCGGTGGGACCCACATTCCCAGCCGCGCAGAGCCTGGGTAGAACGTGGTGGGGCACCCCTTCAGTAGCCACAAAAGGGGTGAAAGGCAGACTGCACAGGACAAGAGGTGGCAGCAAGGCCCAAGGATCTGGCCATAGCTCTTGAAGCGCTTGAGCACACTGTCCGCCTTGTGGCCAAACAGGTGATGGCCATCAAAAGGCATGTCCAAAAGAGACGATTGGACATCCCCAGAAAAGCCAGTGGATCTCAGCCAGGCATAGCACCTCAGGGCTACTGACGTAGAAATCGTTCTTCCCAGTGAGTCGGCGGTGTCCAGCCCACATCGGATGGCGAACTTTGCTGCATCTCTACCCTCTGCAACCGCACAGGAGTGTGTGGACCGGACCTCCTCCGGGCACTGTGGCAGCACTTGCACAACTGTGTCCCACACAGAGTGGGTGTCACGGCCCAAGAGACATGCAGTATTTACCGACCGCAGTCCTAAGGTGGCGGAAGAAAACATCTTCCCAAGATGGTCCAGTTTCTTGGAGTCCCTATCTGGGGGAGCAGTAGGGAAAGTGCCTTTGGTTGTTGAGGCTTGGACAACCAAGCTCTCGGGGGTAGGGTGTTGGGAGAGGAAAATTGGGTCACCCCGGGCTGGGCGGTGGCGTCGGGCAATCATCCTATCCACAGGAGCTCCTGTGCTGGGCTTGGACCAAGTGCCCAGAAGGAGGTCTGTGAGGGCCTCATTGAACGGCAGCAGGGGCTCCAAAGAGGCCGCTGCCGGCTGAAGCACCTCAGTCAGGAGATTAGTTCTGACTGCCACCGTAGGAAGCTCAAGGTCCAAGGCCTCAGCTGCCCTATGTCACACCACAGCGTAGGAGGCTCCCTCCTCCATGGCCACGATAGGGGGTGAAAGCATGCCTAGGTCTGGGGAGATATCCAGACCACTGGCCTCACCCAACTCCTCTCTCCAGTCTGGCTCTTCAAGCTGGTCTCCCAAAGGGTCAACAGACCCCTCCGAGTCCTCCTCACCCTCCTCTGGGTGCCACTCAGGGCGATAGGGAAGGCCAGGGTAGAACAGTGGTACAAAAGTACTGGGCAATGCCGGTCTGGTTCCATGTCCAAGAAGAGGGGAGGCTGGGATCGACGCCGGCCAGGGACACGACCGGCGTCAGTGGTGGCAGAGGTGTCATCAGAGGAATCGGTGCCAGAGGAGGTGTTGTGAGTTCGACCGGCACTGATCCGGATCCAGGCCTGGATCCCTGGGGGCCCTGCGGCGCAGAGGCCAGAGCTGCCCCCCGAAGGCCTAGAGCCACTAGCCGAGTCCTCGGGGCCCAAAGGAGCGCCGGCGGAGTCAGTCTGCCCGCCCAAAGGTGGAGTGGAGGGCTTCGTACAATGCATGAAGCTGGGCAGGGGACGCTCTGGCTCTCAGGAAGGGAGGGAAGCTCAGAGCCATCCCAGTAGGCTCTGCGGGCAGAGCCGAAGGACGACAACCTTCTGCATCCCGCGTCGGCCGACAAATGGGGAGAAGGCGAAGAGCGATGGTGCTTCTTCGCCTTCTTGTGCTTCGACTTCCCGAGGACGAAGACTTCGATGAGGAGTGATGGTGGTGACTCCACTACCAATCCTGCGACCTCCCTCTCGACCGGGACCTCGAGCGGCGCGGAGCTGACTGCTGGGCCTCCGGAATCTTTTGGGACCGCTCCTGCAAAGACTTCGGGTTCATGGCCGACAGTCGGAGCACGACTTCGGGTCGTGGTCGCGCTCCAGTTACCCAAGGCACACGAGGTGCGGATCCGTGACTGACATCAGCTTGTGACAAGAGTCACAAGGCTTGAAGCTAGTCTGCCGATGTGACATCCCTGCATGTACCAGGAGTCGAACGACTCAAAAAAGATATCGACAAAAGTCGAAAAACACTAGTCAAAAAATGACTAAGGGTACTGCTCTCTCCGGATCTGCGCTGGCTGGCGCAGAAAAAGAAAGAACTGACGTCAGCGCACAGGGGCAGCCTCTAAGTAGACAACGCTATGTCATTCCAGTGACCACGACGCCAACGACGGACGCTGAGTCACCCGTCGCCACCTACCGACGCACAAGGGTACTGCTAAAGAAAAAATCTCTGGATCCAGTCTGACGCCTGGGGGTAATTCTAAGGTAAGGA
This sequence comes from Calotriton arnoldi, assembly GCA_963921515.1. NCBI lineage: Eukaryota > Metazoa > Chordata > Amphibia > Caudata > Salamandridae > Calotriton > Calotriton arnoldi. The sequence goes on from CAWUFW010020353.1 coordinate 5,334, forward strand.
ATCTATAACTAATAGTCTCTTTCAGATTCCACATTTTATGAGCATTCAGGTACTTCATTCTTGGGTTTACTTACCGGGGTCCCGTATCTGCCCAGTGTGTGGTTCCTGACCAGATGCCACAGCCAACCTTGTAGCAGATGTCACTGTGGGGACTGGAATCCTGGACGACATCATTGGACCTACAAAAATGTGAGTTTGCCAGTTAACATTCCAGTTGCCACATGTGATGCACTCTATTTCGAGAGTTCTGGCACTGTTGATGGAATACATGTAATGGGCCCAATTCACAAAGGTAAACTGAGAAAAAAATCTAACTTTATGACTTTCGGTATTCAGAAAAGGCATTTACTACTCGTAAATGTCCTTTAACTTTACGACTTTTGACATTCACAAAGGACATTTGCGAGTTGTAAATGCCTTTTGTGAATACCGAAAGTCATAAAGTTATCTTTGTGAATCGGGCCCAATATGTCCATCTGTTGTCTGCTGACAATGTATGCTTTTGGACCCTCTCCTGACTAGTTTTACCTATCAGTTTGTGAGGGTGGTATGGCTTGCTGTGGATGATGAGGTTTCCTCTCAGAAGATGCAGGGACCTCTGCTACAGTTGATGACTATTGACACATTCAGCCAGAGTACAGAGGAGAACACAGAAGTCAGCAAAGCAAAAATGTACATGTGCAATTTCTCAGAAATGTCCTCACTGCATCTACATGCTAACAGTAATGCTAAGTGCAGCTTCAGCCTGTGCAGGTAGGACCAGTGGGGCAGTGGGGGAGCATGGCGGGCGGGAGGGAAATTAGACAGACAATGGAATAGGGTAAATCAATAAAAAATTTTAAAAAATTCACTCACCATGAGCTCGGCGATGCGGCGGGCACAAGTTAAGTGGTTTTAATTATTCTTTTTATTTTATTTTCCCTATTACGTTGTCTGTCAATTCCCCCCCATTCACCACTCTTACCTGCCCCGACCACAGCTGGCTAAGCAGAAGGGGCACTTTGTCTATTGCTATTCACCAGTGTTAGGTATGTACGCTAGCAGTGCTGGACCCATGTTTTTGATAGTAGGAATGGGATTTGTCATTCCCATTTCAAAGGATTCTGGGACTTGTGGTGAGGCTCTGACTCACTATGCTTTTACATACTTGGGACAACTTCCTTAGTCACAATTGTGGTGCAACGCAGACAGACATTTCATATCAATGTTCTTGTCATCACATTTACCTGGTACCACATTACGGACATCACTCAAAGGCATCCCATGGAGCATGTGGGGGTGTGTGGTGTTGAGGACATCCTCCTCTAGTGTGGTGAGATGGAAGCAGGGTCCGGTTTGTACTCCAGGAAAATTCTTGCCACCTCAATCCTGGCGTACTTCTCCTTCACCTGCCTCTTTTGTCCTGCCACTTCTTTATGTCATTGGCAGTGGAGACATCCTTCCCCAATGCTGTGACTGCAGTGGCTAAATGCTGCCATAGGTCTGCATTCTGTGTGCCACTGGCGCTGTAAGGGGGAAACCATGGAGCAGTTTATGGTGTTTCACAATAAATTCCAAGATCATGATGGTCTCCTCCTTTGTATAATTTTTCTTCCTCTGCTGGTGTAGCATTTTCCTGAAGTAATGCGCAGAGCAGGCAAGCAAGGGCCAGGTTTGTCCACATGGAGTTCCTGTTTGTGTGCTGCTTTTATATGGTTTGTAGTGCAGATCTTGCAGGTGGTGTCAATTGACTTCATCCGGTCCAAACGGGGGGGAAGGGGGATGGTAGGCACTGACACAGGTGTTTGGCATTGAAGACAATGACCATCTGGCCCGGGTGCGGAGATTACGGCTCAAGTGCGGAGATTCTGGCCCTGGTGCTGAGATTCTGGCCCGGGTGCTGAGATTCCGCCCCGGGTGTGGAGATTCCAGCCTGAGTGTGGATGTAAAGATACGAGTCAGAAATTTTTGGCTCAGATTACTTTTGTGAATTGGCCCCACTTATTTTAGTTCCACAAGTGATGATTCACATCCAACAGTCATTTACAGTCAAAAGATTAAACATTCAAAACTATCACCCTTACTGACCATTTGGAGAAGGTTTCTAAGGTCCAGGGGTCATTGATTTTCATTAGAAAATTGATTTTTTGACTGTACAAAAAATGATTCAAAATGTCAAATATATCGCGTCCCATGTTGAACAACCACTTTTTAAGGCCTCAGAGAGACTAAAATTGCCAATTTTATTGACCTTTTCTCCTACTCAGAAAATTGTATTTTGCCCCATTTCGAGAATGAAAATGACTCTAAACACACTCATTTTAGTTCCACAAGTGAGGATTCACAACCAACTGTCATTTACAGTCAAAAGATTAAACATGGGGGGCATGGCCAAGATGGCGACCGAGTAAGATGTGGATCTAGGGCTCTCCGTCCTCGGTCCTACCTGGCTTCCCCTGCCAGCCCAAACAGCTGTGGTGGGGACCTAGAGTGTAGTATGAGGGGCCACAGACAGACCTCAGAGACCCCCCAACTGAGCCCAGGAGGAGCAGGGAGGTAGTGGTCCCTCCTAGCAGACCGAGGCCGGAGGAGCTACGCCCAGTGTGCCGGGCTTTCCCGAGACAGCCCCTGGCGAGCAGGGAGAGACTGGCCCTCCCCGTGGTGGGATCTGGCAGCCCCTGGTCTCTCTTTAAGCATAGACGAGAGTGAACTGGTGAAATCGCCCGAGGCCCGACCGAGATTGGAAGAGTTGGAGCGGCAGCGGTGGAGGCGAAGGAGTGATGTGGCGGGCCTATCATGGTGAGCGCCGTGACGAGAAGAAAGGGAGGCAGCCGCGAGAGCGCACTGAGAACCAATGCCTCGGATGTGGGGGCCACCCAGGGAGAGTGAGAAGGCAGCGGGAGAGACAAGGCCCCAGACCCCCAGTGAGGATTTGGACAGGTGTGGGCTAAGTTGGGCCACAAGCAACCTGCGGCAGTTAGAGCCTTCCTTCCAGTGCGCCCGGCTGTACTCTAAGACGGAGCGATGTGGCATAGGAGGCGACCACAAGGCCTGCATAAGTGACCTGGGAGCACCCAGGGGGGAGCGTGCGGGGACCAGGAGTTGTTCGGTGGCAACAGAGACATGGAGGGCCCATTCCCGGGGACTCTGCGGTTAGAGGTGGCTGCGCCAAGCGAAGAGACGCTGAGCACTGGAGAGCCGCTGGGGGTGCCATAGTGAATTGCAGTAAGGTCCAGATCCTCCGATAAAGCACGGGACAGGTGGGGCTAGAGGTTGGCCGGGCCCACTAGGAAGCAGGAGGACACATATACAGTCCCATTAGAAGACTCAGAGATGCTTGGCCCTGGGGAGGAGAGTGGAAGCCTCATTGCAGGAGGAGCGTAACCCCGGACACAGGCAAACTGTTTGGAGTCCTCGGACATGATGGGCATGAGTTGACCTCCCACAAAGCCCTGAGATGTAAAGGAACTAAGAGAGCCAGGGGTTCCTCCAGTGTGCGTGGAATCCCCATAGAAAAAAGGAGGAAGGATCGCAGGAGTCCCACCTGAGGGTCAGGTGGTGGGGCTGGACCGGAAAGCACAAGTGCCCAAACAGAGCGCACTGGCAAAGGGGTCTCAGACACTGTACACTAGCTGTGGGCGAGGTCACCATAGCGGACAGAGCCAAGGAGAGGAGTTGGAGACAGGGAGGCCCCAGTATGTATCACCGTTGATCCAGTGAAGTTCGGAAGAAGGTGGAATAAAGTGGCTCAGTGGCGAGGAGTAGAACAACGGAGGAGGGGCAGCAGAGCCTGGAGATCTATGACCCAGGTCAGTGCAACCTGGGAGAGTCGCTGGAGAGAGATCCCACTTTAGCAATAGGGAGGAGCAACCCACGAGGAAACAGTGTAAGGTGGTGAGTGCACTCAAGCTATCTGAACAAATACAGACAAACCAAAGGGGGTGCGGCAGCGAGCAGTGATTTGCCCTACTACGAGTCGAAGGTGGGTGCGGTGTCCTGCTGGCATCGGCACGGGCAAAAAAAGGAGGTACACTGAAGGACATGTTTAAAAAGCTGGGGGCCCCCAGGATGGGGAAACACAGAAGGACACTGGCAGAGCAGGCTCACCGATGGGAGAAGATATGGAGGCGTCAGTTACACATTCCTACATGTGGACTCTCTTCTCCACTCTGCGAGAGGACTTGCAACAAGTCAAGCGAGACCTCGCAGGTGAGCTACAATCAATCCAGAAGGAGGTGACCGATATTAGAGAAAGTAGCTGATCCTACTTTCCTACACATCTACTCTTATGGTTACCCCCACTTTTTGCTTGATGTGATGCTGTTTTTGACTGGCAGGATCCCAGTCAGAATAATCAGGACCCCAGTCGATCTGCTTTCTCCCTAAATTGTTGTGTTCAGTACTTAGGTACATCCCAGATTGGATACTGGGGTAACCTTGTCAGTCCCTAGTATATGGTACCCATGTACCCCAGAAGTCTCCCATGGGCTGCAGCATGTATTATGCCACCCATGAGAGACCATTCAAAATGGAACTACAGGCCTGCCATTGCAGCCTGTGTAAGTTTGTGCATGCACCACTTACTAAAGATATAGGTTTTAAGTGCAGTGACCCTGAGATATAGTAAACCTATAAGTCACCCCTATAGCAGGCCTTTACAATGCTGAAGGCAGGGTGCTTGGTTCTAAGTGAGAGGGTGCCCCTGCATGGGCAGGATTCTCCTGCAGCCTACAGAGTCCATTCTCCCGGGTTGTCAGTGAAGCAGCCATATACTATATAGAGGGGCACCACTTATTCATGTGATGACCATCTCTAAAACAGCTGCAACAAATCCTATCATGTTTGGTATCAAACATGTTGGAATCATACCCCCGCACCGTAAAAGGTGTGGGAGGTATGATTCCAAGCACTGGAAGAGCCCTTTGTTAGGCTCTCGGTGTTCCCGGTACCAGCCTTCTAGTCCCAAACAGCACAAAATGGTTGCTGATGACCAGAGACACATTTCTGCCCTCCTGCTGCTGAGCCAAGCTTGAGCAGGGGACTGCAGAACAATAGGCATCCTGACACAGGGAGGTGTGACCACCTCCCAGACAGGATTTAGTGTAGTAGGGCAGGGTGGGTGCGCTTGCCAGTGCCTGAAAGTCTGCATGAGGGTCACATTTGGTGTCCCTGTGCATAGTCCATTTCAAACCAGTCCTGGGAGCCATTGGTTCCTGCTATGGCACGAAACTGGACAAAGGACATGGGAGCCACCTCCCCCTGTACAGACCCTCCCCTGTGAGGGTCCCCAGAATCTTCCCAACCCTTTCCCTAGGATACTTAAGGGTTTACCTGGGTGTAGGTCCCTAGATTCGTCATGGGGTAAGCTTCAGAACTGAAACCACTGCACTTCTACCATCTGGGCTCTGTGGACTTTGCTGGACTTTCTTTGTGCCTGACTTCCTCTCCCTTTCAGTCTGCTGCATCATCTGTGCCTGTGCATCATACAGGAACCTACCAAGGCCTGTGAAGCATCAAGGACTACCACATTCGAAGGCACCGCAACTAAGTCGACCGGTCTGCAGATCCTGAGCTCCTCCGGACTCTGTGGGTTCGCAACACAGGTGGTGGTTTTCCCAAGCTCCCAAGGCCTGCTCTACCCTCTCACCAATTTTGAGTCCATTAGTCCTCGTGGGGGTTGCAATAACCGAACCCCTGAGTACCGTGTCCCCTTTGCAGTTGCAAAGGCTTCTTGACATCTTTGCAAGAAGATCTTTGGGCTCAGAGTAGCCCCAACCTCGAGCACCTCCAGTGACCAGAATCTTCAGCCACACCACATCGTGCACATTGTGACCTGCATCTTTTGGTGAGCTGCTTGAGGTCCTCTTGTGAACCCAGTGCCTGCGGCCTGTGGGTCCATTTGAGGGTCACCTTTGTTTTCCTTGGACTCCCCTGATTGCTTGGGGCCTGCCCTGACTCCCCTGCTTGTGGTGAGTCTCCTGGACCTTGCTGGTCCCAACGGTGCACCTTCTAGACTTCCTGCATGGGTTGCATTTGCCAAGGCTTGTTGGTGCTCCAGCCAGACACCGACCCCTCAGCACTTGACATCCTTTGTGGGACAGCTCGTACCCGGGTCCTGGTCATCCTCAGCATCGCCTGGTCCTCGCAGCTGCAGAGTCAAGGTCACCGCCATCTTTCCTGAAGCACCAGACATCAAAGGGCATTCGTCTTCCAAGTCTCCTGGTCACCCCTGAGTGACAGACTCTGTCCCCTCTCCTTTCAGGTACTTCTCTTCAAGAATCCACATTTGGATTCGTCCAGACACTTTCTTCCCTTCCAGCAGCAGCACTTTCCTGAAGTCCTTCATTGGGTTCAAAGGCGGTTTCCGACGCCACTTCACACCTATGCACCCGGCTTCCCTGGGATAGGTAACTTGGGTACCATGGTATCCACGGGTGGGGTGGCTCTCCAACCTTCTGTCTTCCAGAGGGTTTCTTTAGGGTCCACTGGGAAGGGTCCTTAATCTTTAAAAATCCAACCATGACTTGCACATAGACTTGTACGGAGCACGCGGTTATGTTCACTCACTGCACACGCTCTCTGTGGGGTCCCTATCTACTCACCTTGGGTGGTTCCTTGGGGTCCTAGCAATTCTACGTCCTCTCGACATTGTCTTGACTAGAGTTGTGGTTCTTATACCACTTTCTTAGTATATGGTTTGGTCCCCCCCTGGGGCCCACAGTGTATTAGTGCTATTTACTGTGATTCCTTTGCTAAAGTATTGTGTGCTTTGTGTCGATCTCCGTGTGGGAGATACTGAAACGTACTAGTTAGTGTTATATAATAAATACATAATTTTATAACTACCTTGTGTGGTCCTCTTTCATTTATTCTATACTCTAAGATTGCATTCTGGTAAAACAAGCTGATTTACACTCCTTCAGACTAAGCCTGAAGGCTGCTCTCCACAGCAACCACTTGGATAGCTTTCTAAGGTTGTCTGAAAACACACTCATTTTAGTTCCACAAGTGTTTATTCACATTCAACAGTTATTTACAGTCAAAAGATTATTAAAAAAAATCATCATTACTGTCCGTTTGGGGAAAGTTCCTAAGGTCCAGGGCCATTGATTTTCATCCAAAAAATGATTTTTTGGAGTGTACAAAAATTATGCAAAAGGTCAATTGTTTATTGCCTCATGTTGAATAACCACGTTTTTACGGTCTCAGAGTGACCAAAATTGCAATTTTTATAGACTTTTACTCCTACTACGAAACTTGTATTTTGGCCAATTTAGAGCATGAAAATGATTCAAAACACTCATTTTAGTCCCACAAGTGTTTATTCACATACAACAGTCATTTACAGTCAAAAGATTGTTAAAAAAATCATCATTACTGACCATTTAGAGAAAGTTCCTAAGGTTCAGGGTAATCGATTTTCCTTAAGCAAATGGATTTTTTGGAATGTACAAAAAAGTATTCAAAATGTCAATTGATTCAATCCTCATGTTGAATAACCACTTTTAAGGCTTCAGAGTGACCAAAATTGCCATTTTTATAGACTTTTCCACCTACTCAGAAGCTGGTAGTTTGGCCCATTTTGACCATGAAAGCTACTCTAAACATACTTTTCTAAGTTCCACAAGTGATGATTCACATCCAACAGAGCGACCCTTGACACTGTGTTCAGGCAGGTTGCTCCCCATGCCGCACAGCTAGCACCACCTGATTGTGCCCGTATCCTTCCTTCCGCTGCTGCTGCCGCGAGCGCGAGTTCGAGCCTCCTGTGCCCGCTCTCGTTTTTTCATTTTTGCTGTTTCTTTGCCCGCTCTTCTGGGCCACTGTGTCTGCCTTCCTGTGCTGCCTTTTCCTGTATTTTTGTCATCCTGCCCCCCTCTCCCCGTAGCTCCCTGGTTCCTTTTTCCCCCGTAGCTCTCTGATTGTTTTTCCCGCCGCTGCGTCCCCTGCAGCCCGCCCCCCTCACTCGCCCGTTCGCCCTCCCACCCGCCTCCCAGCTGCTCCTCCCTCCCACCTCCCCTTCTTATGGTGGCCGCTGCGCGGTGAGGAGAGTGACCCTTGACCCTGTGTTCAGGCAGGTCGCTCCCCACGCCGCACAGCTAGCACCACCTGATTGTGCCCGTGTCCTTCCTTCCGCTGCTGCGAGCGCGAGTTCGAGCCTCCTGTGCCCGCTCTCGTTTTTTCATTTTTGCTGTTTTTTTGCCCGCTCTTCTGGGCCACTGTGTCTGCCTTCCTGTGCTGCCTTTTCATGTATTTTTGTCATCCTGCCCCCCTCTCCCCGTAGCTCCCTGGTTCCTTTTTCCCCCGTAGCTCTCTGATTGTTTTTCCCTCCACTGTGTCCCCTGCGGCCCGCCCCCCTCACTCGCCCTTCGCCCTCCCACCTGCCTCCCAGCTTCTCCTCCCTCCCACCTCCCCTTCTTATGGCGGCCGCTGGCACGCCGAAGGCGTGCCTAAGGCAAGCCCATCTGCGCCCGTCCACGCCTGGACCGCGCCCAGCGCCAGACCCCCTGGCCCCCGCGAGCACCACGACACCAGATGCCGCTATGACGCCAACGTCCTCCACACACTCAATGCCGGCCGATCAACCACCTGCTACCAGGCCACCCCGAAACTCACCCACGGACCCTTCACCTGCCGAAGCTGCAGCTTCACCAGCCAGCAAACACCTGCGTGTCCTGCCCCGCCCACCAGGGCAGGTCGAAACCATCTCAGGTGCATACTACTCCACACCTGCTCCATCCACAAGCATGCCGTTGAACTCTGGGACCTGCTCGACTCTTCCTCCCCGGACATCGCCTTCCTGACTGAGACCTGGTTAAACCCCGCATCGGCGCCCGACATTGCCATAGCTATCACGGATGGCTACAAGATCACCCGCAGGGGCCGCACCAACAGACCGGGAGGAGGAATCGCCATCGTCCACCGGAATACCCTTAGAATCTCGACCAGCACCGAAGACACCCTCAGCACCGCCGAACACCTGCACTTCCAAATCCACATCGATCCCAACACCACCCTCAGAGGAACCCTCGTCTACAGACCCCCCGGACGCCGACCACAGTTCAGCGACTCCATCACAGACGTCGTCAGCCTGCACGCACTGGCCTCCACAGACTACATCCTCCTCAGAGACCTGAACTTCCACCTCGAGAACGCCAACAACATCAACTCCACCACTCTGCTCGACAACCTCGCCAACCTCCGACTCAAACAACTCATCACGACACTCACCCACTCCGCCGGACACACGCTCGACCCCATCTTTTCTGCCAGCAACCACGTCACCTTCAGCCACACCACCGAACTCCACTGGACCGACCACCGCTGTGTCCACTTCTCCTTCGAGAAAAACACTGCACACAACCACCCGCAACGTATCCCCCACTGCAGCTGGAACAAGGTCACCGAAGACCAGATAATCACCACCCTCGCCCTAGACCCACCCATCGACCACACCGACACAGCCACACGAAACCTCAGGCAATGGATCGATGACTGCGCCAACACCCTCGCCCCGTTCAAGAAACCCTCAAACAGCCGCACTGACAGAAGGGCCATCTGGCTCACCACCGACCTCCAAGCAGACTTGCCGAAGACTCGAGAAGAAATGGCACCACGAACAGACACCGGACAACCACGCAGCCCTCAAGAATGCCAGCCGCAGACACCACCAACTCATTCGAACCGCCTAAAGGACCTCCTTCAAGGAACGCATCGACAACAACGCACACAACAGCAAAGAGCTCTTCACCATCGTGAAGGAACTCGCCAACCCCAGCTCCAGCTCTAACGACATCCCACCGTCACAAGACCTCTGCAACTCGCTAGCACCTTCTTCCACCGCAAGATCATAGACATCCACGACAGCTTCAACACTCTGACCCCCTCCGACAACCACCGACACCTCAGACTCACCGCCCCCAGCCACACCAGCCTCCTGATCTCCTGGAACCACGTCAACGACGATGAAACCATCAAAACCATGAACACCATCCACTCCGGATCACCGTCAGACCCCTGCCCCCACCACATCTTCAACAAAGCGAGCTCCATCATCGCGCCCCAACTCCGGAAGATCATCAACAGCTCCTTCGAGACCGCCACCTTCCCAGAGAGCTGGAAACATGCCGAGATCAACGCCCTACTCAAGAAACCCAAGGCGGACCCAACGGACCTCAAGAACTTCCAGCCTATCTCCCTGCTCCCGTTCCCGGCGAAAGTCATCGAGAAGATCATCAACAGACAACTGACCCGCTTCCTCGAAGAGAACAACGCCCTGGACTCGTCCCAATCCCGATTCCGCAGCAACCACAGCACCGAAACCGCCCTCATCGCCGCCACCGACGACATCAGGACCCTGCTGGACAACGGCGAAACCGCGGCCCTCATCCTCTTAGACCTCTCGGCCGCCTTCGACACCGTCTGCCACCACACCCTATGCACACACCTCCACAACGCGGGGATCCGCGACAAAGCCCTGGACTGGATCACCTCCTTCCTCACCGACAGAACCCAGAGAGTCCGCCTCCCTCCATTCCGATCCGAAGCCACCAAGATCACCTGCGGCGTACCCCAAGGATCATCCCTCAGCCCGACCCTTTTCAACGTCTACATGACACCACTCGCCAACATCGTCTGATCGCACACCCTCAACATCGTCTCATACGCCGACGACACCCAGCTGATCCTCTCCCTCACCAAGGACCCCACCACCGCCAAGACCAACTTCCACAAAGGAATGAAGACCGTCGCCGAATGGATGAAGAACAGCCGCCTGAAGCTGAACTCGGACAAGACGGAGGTCCTCATCCTCGGCTCCACCCCCTCCGCTTGGGACAACTCCTGGTGGCCGGCCTCGCTAGGAGCTGCACCGACACCCACCGACCACGCACGCAACCTGAGGTTCATCCTGGACGCATCACTGTCAATGACCCAGCAAGTCAACGCCGTATCCTCCTCCTGCTTCAACACCCTCCGCATGCTTCGCAAGATCTACAGATGGATCCCCACCGAAACCAGAAAGACGGTCACCCAGGCCCTCGTCACCAGCAGGCTGGACAACGGCAATGCCCTCTACGCGGGAATCACAGCCAAACTCCAGAAGACACTTCAACGCATCCAGAACGCCTCGGCACGCCTCGTCCTCGACATCCCCCGCCACAGCCACATCACTGCCCACCTGAGAGACCTGCACTGGCTCCCCGTCAACAAGAGGATCACCTTCAAACTCCTCACCCACGCTCACAAAGCACTCCACGACGCCGGACCAACATACCTCAACAAACGACTCACCTTCTACACTCCCAACCGCCAGCTTCGATCCGCTGACCTCTCCCTCGCCACCGTTCCACGCATCCACCGAACTACCACCGGCGGCAGATCTTTCTCCCACCTCGCCGCCAAGACATGGAACACCCTTCCCATCCAACTGCGACAGACCCAGGACCTGCTGACCTTCAGGAGACTTCTCAAGACCTGGCTGTTCGCGCAGTAGCAGTTTTTTTTCCTCCCCCCCTTAGCGCCTTGAGACCCTCGCGGGTGAGTAGTGCACTCTACAAATGTTTTGATTGATTGATTGATTATAGTCAAAAGATAAAAAATTCAAAACAAATCTCCATAACTGGCCATTTGGTTTAAGCTCTAAGTTCCGGAGTCATCAGATTTCATCAGAACATTGATTTTTATGAATGTACAATAAAGTATTGAAAATGTCAATTGTATTGTGCCTAATGTTGAACAACTACTTTTTAAGGCCTCGAGTGACCGATATTGTCATTTTTATAGACCTTTTCCTCCTTCTCAGAAGCTGGTATTTTGCCCAATTTCGAGCATGAAAGCAACCACAAACACACTTATCTTAGTTCCACAAGTGATGTTTCACACCAACAGTCCTTTACAGTCAAAAGATTGAACATTAAAAAAATAACCATTACTGACCATTTAGAGAAATTTCCTAAGGTCCCGGGTAATCGATTTTCATAATTTTTTTTATTTTTGGAGTACATTTGAAATGTCAATTGCATCGCGCCTCATGTTGAATATGCACTTTTTAATGCCTCAGAGTGACCAAAATTCAAATTTTTAAAGACTTTCCCTCCTACTTAGAAGCTAGAATTTTGCCCAATTTTGTGCATGGAAATGATTCTAAACACTCTTATTTTAGATCCACATGTGATGATTCACATCCAACAATTATTTACAGACAAAAGATAAAAAATTCAAAAAAATCACCATAACTGGCCATTTTTTGAAAGTTCATAAATTCCGGGGTCATCGAATTTCATCAGAAAATTGATTTCTATGAATGTACAATAAACTATTCAAAATGTTAATTGTATTGTGCCTAATGTTGAACAACTACTTTTTAAGGCCTCGAGTGACCAAAATTGTCATTTTTATAGACCTTTTCCTCCTACTCACAAGCTGGTATTTTGCCCGGTTTCGAGCATGAAAGCAACCATAAACACACTTATCTTAGTTCCACAAGTGATGTTTCACATCCACCATTTACAGTCAAAAGATTAAACATTAAAAAAATAACCATTACTGAACATTTAGTTAAACTTTCTTAGGTCCGGGGTCATCGATTTTCATTAGAAAACTGATTTTTTTGAATGTACAAAAAATGATTTGAAATGTCAATTGCATCGTGCCTCATGTTGAATAACCACTTTTTAAAGCCTCACAGTGACCAAAATTGCCAATTTTATAGATTTTCCCTCCTACTCCGAAACTTGTATGTGAATTAACACTTGTGGAACTAAAATGAGTGTGTTTTGAATCATTTTCATGCTCGAAATTGGCCAAAATACAACAGTCATTTACAGTCAAAAGATTAAACATTAAAAAAATAACCATTACTGACTATTCGGAGAAAGAGTCTAAGGTCCGGGGTCATCGTTTTTCATCAGAAAATTGTTTTTTTGGAGTGTACAAAAAATGATTCAAAATGTCAATTGCTTCATGTTGAATAACCAGGTTTTCTAAGGCCGCAGAGTGACCAAAATAGTCATTTTTATAGACGTATCCTCCTACTCAACAAATTCCATTTTGCCACATTTTGAGCATGTAAGCAACTCTAAACACACTTATCTTAGTTCACAAGTGATGATTCACATTCAGTCACTTACACACAAAAAAAGAATTTCATTAAATGGCCATTTGGTGAAAGTTCCTAAGTTCAAGGGTCTTCTATTTTCATCAGAAAACTGATTTTTTTTAATGTACAATAAATTATTAAAAATGTCAATTGTATCGCGCCTCATGTTGAACAACCACTTTTTAAGGCCTCACAGTGACCAACATTGCCAATTTTAAAGACTTTTCCTCCTAATCAGAACATTTTATTTTGCCCCATTTCGAACATGCAAATGATTCAAAACACACTCATTTTAGTTCCACAAGTGATGTTTCACTTCCAACAGTAATTTACAGTCAAAAGATAAAATAATTCCCAAAAAATCACCATTCCTGACCATTTGGAGAAAGTTCCTAAGGTCCGGGGTAATCTATTTTCCGCAGAAAATGTTTTTTTTTTTAAATGTATAAAAAATAATTCAAAATGCTAAATCGATCGCGCCTCATGTTGAACAACCACTGTTTAAGGCCTCAGAGTGACCTAAATTTCCATTTTGATAGACTTTTCCTCTTACTCAGAAGCTAGTATTTTGCCAGATTTCGAGCATGAAAATGACAATGAACACAATTATCTGAGTTCCACAATTGATGATTCACATCCAACAGTCAATTACAGTCAAAAGATTAAACATTCGAAAATCACCATTACTGACCATTTGGAGAAGGTTCCTCGGGTCCGGGGTCATCGTTTTTCATAATTTGTTTTATTTTTTGGAGTGTACAAAAAACGATTCAAAATGTCAATTGTTTCATGCCTCATGTTGAATAACCAAGGGGGTGATTAGGATGGCAGGCGGACTTTAGTCCGCCCGCCACCCTAGCGGTGCTGGGACCGGCTATCAGACGTGCGGTGGTCCCACACCGCTAATTAGGATGCAACTGCCACCCTGGCGGTCGCATTCTGCATACTTCACATTGTGGCGGGTGCTGCTGTAAGCAGCACCCTCCTCAATGCCAAAGTGCCATGTTGTGCGTGGCAGGCACTGTGCGGTGCCTGCCACCTTGTGCATGGCAATGTAGGGGGGAACCATAAGTACCCCCGAAGTGCAGCCCCCCACTCCCCCGGGGGCCCGCAACGGGCCCCCAAAGCGATTCCCTGCCAGCCTTTCCATGGCGGCATCGCCGCCATGGAAAGGCTTTCACAACCATACATCTTAATATGGATGGCGGTGCCTGCTAGGCACTGCCACCATATTAAGCCCCAGCTCCGCCCGGCTGGCAATCGGAACGATTGCCGACCGGCGGAAAAGCGGCGGATGCACTTTGCGTCCGCCGCGATACCCCCGCCATTATAATATGGCGGGGGTAAATCAGGTTGGGATGGCGGGCGTATCGCCACCGCCGGGCCAGCGATGGCGATCCGCCCGCCATCCTAATCACCCCCCAAGTTTTTAAGGCCTCAAAGTGAACAAAATTGGCATTTTTATAGACTTTTCCTCCTAGCATACTTCTTTAAATCCCGTGCCTCATTTGCTACCACTCTCTAAACAACTGTAACACCTATATTAGGACTTCGATAAAAAGATCTTATTGCCAGCCAAGTGACAGCGTACTCTTCTCACTGCATTTGTTTTAGGTTATGGTACACCAGTAGCAATTAAGTCATCTGATAAGTTGACAGAGGAAGGGTTATGGTACAGTTATTCATAATTTGTATTATTCCCACTAACACATTTTAACATCTTTATTTTAGCGAATTCCTTTCAGTTAAGCAATAAAGAAGTCGAGACTATTATGCTCAACCACATGTTCATATAAATTTATAATTCTCAAAAAATGCCATAATTTCTTTCATCTTACCATCCTAGTTTTCAGTTGGACATCCTGTCTCTCCTGCTACCCATTTAAATACCAAGATAAATGTGTCCTATTGCTTGCCAGGCAAATCATTGGTCCTCATGTCAGATGACATACTGCTATAGCTTTATGATGTCAGGGCACCACGGCACCAGTTGTCCTGGGTGAAGATGACACACAGGAAGATGCGATATCAGCAATTATTCACATGGTTACTATCTGTAATTACGACTGCAAGGCCCGTAGGAGGTGGAATGGTAAAGTACTCTGAACCATTCAAAGCATGGGTACCTTTTTGAAAGTGAGATGGAGTTACAAAAACACAGATTATCCTCAACAACAATCCATCTGGAGTATCAGAGGCCCACATACAGAGTGCCGGGGAATAGCTTAAATGAGCTTCCTTCCGTGAGAAAGTAAGAACATTGCTCTAATGCAAGATAATACATTCTAGCCTCAAAGGCAGTATTTTCCTCAGATGGAATATTGCTAGCATCGGTACCTAAAGCAGGCTTTGGTAGCCTTGGAGGCAGTCAAAATTTTCATTAACTATCATGGCAACAACAATGTAATCCATATTACTTCCATCTTGACAGAAATTATATTCACATTGAGGACCCCACTATAAGGTACTGAGGACCTTCAGGTGCTGTGAATGTATTTTAATGCCAAATGAAATGATTGTGTGTGTGTTTTACTTACCATATCAATTGTTAAAATGATGCAGTATGCTTGAAGACGACGACAACCTTTCTTTTCTTTTTGATTAGTCTCGGCAATGCGGAGAAAATCTGTATGCAACACTGCCACTGCTGGTCATTCAGTATATTCTGCAGATCTTATAGTCCACTATAAGAACTTGGGGGCCCATTACGATACCCGGCGTAAAAAAATCCGCCAGGCATGGAAGCGGCAAAAATCCGCCCGCACACACCGTCTGAACACCGACCACGCCATTACGATTACACAAACCGAAAACCGCCATCGGCGGAAAAATCACACAAGATACCGCCCGCCATCGTCCGAGTCGGAGTCAAACCGCCCGCCACGGACGGAAACACGCACGACAACACAAAACCGCCCGCCTCACGCCCGACACACCGCACGTGAGATTACGATCGCACCGCCATGAGCGCGGGAAAACTACAAATATACCGCCCGCCAGCGCAAACAACGCCGATGAGAACCGACACGGCAGAAGCCATGGCGCCCACGTCCCTGCACAGAAACCATCCGCTGACGATAACAATCGCACACAACATGGCCAACAAGTCCACACAGCAAGGCACGCACAAATACACAAGCACAGTACACATCCCGAAAACACCCCCTGGACAAACAAAAACTACAAAGGCCAGAACCCCAGACACAACACACCTGAAAACAACAGACCATGAGGACACACCCACATAGGTAAGTACAAAAGCAGCACTCCCACAGACCACAACCCCTTGCAACATTGCAAACTAGAGAGGAGAGGAGAGGACACAGTGACACAGCAAGGACAGCAGCACACCACAGAAACGCACACATCACAACCACCACCACCACCACCACCACCAAACACCGGCACCACAAACCCCTGCACATTACACAACACACACCGCACCAGCACCACAAACACCATGGCACCACAAAGAATGCCCAAGTTCACGCCCATGGAGCTGACGGTCATGGTCGACGAGATCATCAAGGTGCACCCACAAATCTATGGGAACCTGGTCCAGCACACACCACTAGCCACCAGAAAGAGAATGTGGAACCGGATCGTAGACCAGGTCAATGCAGTCGGGACCTTGCCCAGGAACAGAGTCGAAATAAACAAACGGTGGAATGACGTCAAGAGCCTGGTCAAGAAGAAGGAGAGCAAGAACAGAGAGCTGGCTGCCGTCACTGGCGGAGGGAATCCCGCGCTCTTCAAGACCTTCAAAGCGTGGGAGGAGAAGGTGCGAGTCATCATACATCCCGAGATCCTCGCCGGATTAGCAGGGGGAGTGGAGGCTGGTAAGTACAAACTAATGTATACCAGCACACCGCTATGTACTCACATGCACTACCACCATGCCACAGCTCCCAGGGACAAACACCCCCATGTCCAGCACACAATACACAACACATCACACACACATGCAACAGACACCACCACACACAGCCCAAACCGAACAACTGTAAGATGCGTGGGGACATGTGTACACTCAGCCAGCCACGTAACCACCAACAGGTCCCCAAATATGCCAGAAGCGCCACAACGAGCACCCACCACACCCATGTGTCCGCCATAGCTGCACTAACCGACAAGTAACAGGTAAGTGGCAGGAACACAAAGTGCAGTGGGTGGGAGGGTGGACAGCCCAAGTACAAAACACACCAGGCCCCTAGTCCCACAGCACAGCAAGGAGGAGCATCCCCCACACCCCACAGCCACGTGTCAGCCACCGCAGTGCACAACGACAGCCGAAAGGTAGACATCACGGTCCACAGCAATCGGTGTCAGTGGGTGTCCAGCCACCACCACGACCCACAACACCCCCCCACCCCCACAGACCTGCAACATGGAGCACCCCCGCTTAGAACCATGTGGCATCCAGTACAGTGCACGCACGAACAACCTGCAGGTGGGAAACTGGACAGGGCTGGATTACTGGAGGCATGAGGACCGTAACACGACCAACACATGGGACATGTCACGTAGCAGACGAACACGCAGCACCGCCCACCGTCACGAACAAGTGAACAATGTGCACACGGACATGAACCACAGACTCACACCCCACATGACCCATCACAAACACAGCAACACCCAAGGAGCCACGTCTGCATGCACAAGCCACACTGAATATAGTACCACACGGCAGCCACTGTGCAACCCATCACACACAACCGAAACACCATTGAAGTCCTGTCCATGTAGCCCCTACTGCCTGTCAACCACACACCCCACAACTACGCCTATGTAAGACAAACAACACAAGACGCAACAGAGCGGAACAACATAAATGCACACGAACACCACTGAACCCATCAAACACACAGACACACCATGCACATACAACATACCATCCATCCCATCCGTCAGCCCCAGTCTCATGAAAGGCATGTCATCCGCACAGCTGCCACACATACAGCAGTCACGCTAAGATACATGCCCATGACCAACCATGTGCCAGAAGTCAATGAAGCGCACGACACACTGTGAGCAACAACACACAACATGGGCCACACTCCCCCGAGCACTGCAGTGATGCACATGGCACAGGGCAGCACGCACACCAAGGAGATGGGACAACTGCAATACGTTGGCTGGCACACAACCATCACTCACTCATAACGATGCGTCCAATGCCATGTCCAGTAATCACAACAGACAGCAAATATGCAGGCCATGTCAAGCATGCACACACCTCAAACCATGCACTGTCATGCTGCCACAACACATGTCACGTTCGGCACCCATGGCTCACAGCATGTACCCCAAAAGCATATTCCATCCCAAATGCGAATCTGGGGCATGGCCCCCATGTTGCCATATGCGTTCCTAAGCGTCCCATCTGAACACCAAAAGCAAAGTACAAACCAGACCCAGGATGGGCCAGGAGCCCGCATACACCAGAGTCACAATAAGTAGGGGCACAGCAACACACCCATCGGCATGGCCAATCCGTCCCATGCCACATGTGCACAGCACACAGTCCCATTGTCAAGCACACACAACTACAAATGCTACAGCCACACACACGCCTCCGGGAAACCCATGTACGAGATTGCATGAACTGTTAATGTCAGACGACAAATACATACTTCGCCAGGTGCAACACAATAACAAATCTCACTCTCTCCACAGGTGACGAACTGCTGGATGCTGGGGATGGAGACAGCAGCCAGCACAGCCAGCCTACAAGCCCCCAACGAGGACACACGGATGTGGAGGATCTGTCCTCCTCTTCGGACACGGACCACCAAGCAGGCCCATCTGGTGTGGCAGGGCCCAGCCGCTCCCCAGGACCCCTCCTACCCACCAACCCATCATCCAGGGCTGCTGAACATTCCCAGCCCCCTGCTGCCACTGTCGTTGCGGCCACACCCACGGTCATTGCGGCCACACCCACGGTCATTGCGGCCACACCCACGGTCATTGCGGCCACTACCATTGCCGCAACCGCCACCATCGCCGCACCGACCACCACCGCCGCCACCACCACCACATCTTCGCTGGCACCAGCCCCAGCGCATGTGGTGGCCCGGCCGACTGGATCCACCCTGGGAGCCACAGCGAGGACCGTGGTGAGCAATGTGGCTAGTGGGCAGGCCGGTGGCAGCAGTACTGGTAGGAGGAGCAGGGTCAGGGAAACGCAAGTCTCCCTGGGAGCCATGCCCTGCCTCAAATGGCCAGAGTCCTTGGGGCCTATGAAGAGGCCCAAGAACAATGGGTCAGGTCTGCTTCAGACACGCGGGAGGTGCTGGGGGTGCTGAGGTCCATGGACGCCCGTATGGGCCAACTCGTGGACCTCATGGGCCAGCTGGTGGTGGCGGTGAGGTCACAGCCAGGGACAGCAGCTCCACCACCGCCACCACCTGCCGGGGCGCAGGGTCGAGCAGCAGTGTCCAGTACCCCTGCGTCCACAGCCAGTGAGCACACCTCACCCCCCACCAGCAGGTCGCCACCACACACCCCCTCCCAAACGTGGAAGGGGCCGTCCGAAGTACAAACAGATCTCCCGGGAGGACTACGCACGCTCCAGACGCAAGTGAGGCAGCCAGCCAGCCTTCCTTGACCACCCACTGCATTGACTTGGACTACGATCCCACTCCACACAGCCATCTGGATGGCATGTGTCTGTTGGACCATGGACATGGAACAAGTGGGTACACCCTGAGCATCACGCAGCCGTGACCGACAGCTCATTGTCACTGCACGCACCACTTTTGTCATCACCTCGCACACAATCACATGTCACAGTTTGAAATAAATGCACCTCTTACACAAACTGCTGTTTGTGCCCTGTGTTTTATTTGTACGGAATACAACGGCCACCTTGGGCGGAAAGGCACCTGATGCGTGGCATGGCAATGGAACCGGAGGAGCCTGTAGGGACCTAGGGGTGGGAGACAGAACAGGAGCACATTCAATGAGTGTGTCACACACCCATCACACAGTACATGTCAACAACTACAAGCAATGTACACACATCGCACAGAGCAATAGGGCACAATGCCACAGCCACCAACAGTGGCATACTACCCTGGCCATGGAGCGTTGACACACAGCACGCAGTGAACAAACGGCCACCCTGACACAGCACACACACACCTGCACAGATACAGCCACATCAGCCGTCGTACATGGACACTCACCGTCAAGTGAAGTAGTGGGCGATGAGCTGCTGCCGCACATTACCAGCTTCCTCCTCTCCGCTGTCCTCCTCACTCGAGCTGTCCTGGTCTGCGGGCTGGGGCCCTGGTTGATCTCCGTCATCCACGATGAGGGGGATCTGCTTCCGAATGGCCAGATTGTGCAGCATGCAGCACGCCACCACTATCTGGCACACCTTCTGTGGGGAGTACGCCAGCGCACTCCCGGTGCGGTCCAGGCACCTGAACCTGGACTTGAGGAGGCCAAAGGTACGCTCGACCACACGTCTGGTCCTCCCATGTGCCTCATTGTAGCGATCGTCTGCTGGGGTGCGAGGATTCCTCAATGGACTGAGCAGCCATGCCCCATTCGGGTACGCAGAGTCACCTGGGTGTGAGGGACACAGAGAACCGTTGCTATTCCAACTGGACAGGGGACAGCATCGCACAACCAGCACGCTACACCACTCCACATACTCACCGACAATACAGCCACGATCCTGTTGCAGATTGGACATCAGTCATGGCAAGATGCTGTTGCGCATTATGTGTGCGTCATGGGCCGAGCCTGGGAACTTTGCACACACGTGGGTGATCACCATGTCCGCAAGGCACACCACTTGCACATTCAGGGAGTGCGTGTGCTTCCTGTTGCGGTACAGGTGCTCAGTGGCCTGTGGTGGAACAAGGCCAACATGTGTGCAGTCAATGGCTCCAACGACGTGTGGGATTCTGCCAAGGGCATAGAATGCACCCTTCACTGCCGCCAATTCACGAGCCCTGGGGAAGCGGATGTACCTGTTTCGGTACAGCATCATGGCTGCCAGTACATCCCTCAGCACCTTGCTGAACATGGGCTGGGACATCCCTCCTCCACTGCCCACTGTGTGCTGGAATGACCCAGTGGCGAAGAAATGCATGGCGGCCATCACCTTAGCCGTGGGGGTGACAGCTGTCGGATACACCCTGCGGGGACGGAGATGGGGTTCCAACATGGCACACAGTCGATGCAGGGTTGGCCTGTCCAGCCGAAACTTCCTAATGACCTCTGTATCGTCCATGTCCGCCAGCAATTGGTATGGGTGGTCAATGTTCGGTCTCCGCCTAGGGAAAATGGCAGTGGACACATGTCAAAGCAACACAACACATAGCAATTTCGCATACACATCACTGACATGACTGAGCAAGCACATGAGCCACAGCCCAGCTGTCAAGCTGGGACGGCACGGCCACAATACACTTACACAGGTCTCCCAACAATGGCAATGGCTAGTGATACAAACCACTGCCATGTGCATGCACATGGGGATCTAGGCCCCAATGACTTGCGGGGCGTGCTGATGGGGACTGACTGCATATTCATCAAGCGGCAACGCCACAGCAACATGAATGTCTGCTGAGCATGGAACTGCTTCCGAGGCTGGATGAGTATGGCACACGACGACGACGATGTGGGCACAGGCTGAGCGGCCAAAACAAGTGGGACCTGTGGCACGAGGGGATATGAGACAGTAGTAGGTGTCAGCACTGCACCCTATGTACAGCACTGTACGGATCACACCTCCCGAAACATTGACAGGTGTCCACATTGACAGCCCCATGCCAAGACGGCTGTGTGCTTGCAGTCACACGTCACAGGTGAGAGGTTACATTGCACGTGCCAGGTGGCAGACGTACATAGTGGGAGCTGGCATGTGTGTGCATGTGTCTCCTGTTCAGGATCCACCAGATGGGCGCTGACTCTGTACTGAGCATTGGACACAGCATGTTCCGTGGAAGGCTTGTGTGTGTGGGATGGTGGCACTGGATGTGCCTCCGTTGGGTGGGGGGCCATGCACAGGGCGGGTACGTCGATGATTGCGCATTGTTGGTCACGGTGGGTGCACCCACTCAGATGTGTTGCCCTGTGTTCAATTCCTATGTCCGCATGATGATGGACTGTAGATGTGGGCAGACTACACATTGGTCGATGTGCTGTCTATATGCATGTGCCTTCACACCAGGCACAGCTGCCCCTGCACATGTGACCCCTGCTGGACTCGCTGCTGGGTCTGTGGAGCTGATGCACCTTCTGTGCGTGGGGCGGACAGCTCTCCTCACTTCCCTCATTGCGCATGTCATGACTTTGCCGCAGGTGACATGGATCATGGAGGGCCCACATGTACGCGTGGGTAGGCTACACATGATTGTTCACTGGTCGCCACCCCCAGTCAGTGTTTCGAATGGGAAGGTTGTCGTGCTGGTGGTATATTCGATGTGGCGGATGGGCGGGCCTAGGTGCGGGCTTACATTCCGGACATGGGGGGTAGTTGGATTGGCGACTAGTTGCAGTACACACGGGACACGTCTCTTCCTTTCCACATCTGGGTCATCCCTTGTACTCACTGACAGTGATACAGTCATCTTCGCCCCAGCCCTCATGTCCTCCCCTCGCTCCCCCAATATGCATGTGCACCTGCGAGGCTAGCGCTTGCACAGGCAGCCCCAAGCTCGCACCAGAGAGGGCAAGGAGTGTATGTGTGGGTCCAGTTGCACGAGTGGGCTGTCTCAGGGTATGATGTGTTGCGGGACGCCGTCCACCTGCGTGGTGCCCCAAATGGAGACCCGGCCTGCATGGACTATGCATCACAGTCTTCGCCTTCCGGATCCGCCACCTGCGACACCCAGTGGCTGTGGCTGCCCTTGCGGCCATGCCGCGTCCGTCTGTGACTGATGGCCCACACATTCACTCTTTGGCCTCTCTGGGGAGGGCTCGGGGGTGGTGGCGCACGCGCTTGCACTTAGTCGCAATGGCATGTGGCGTGGTTGGTATAATGGGCAATGGATGGGATGGTGCGAGCCACCTCCCGTGACGTCAGTGCTGCTCGTGCTGTGGTGCGTCCCCCTACACTTCCATTTGACTTGTGCCATGCTAGACGTTGAGGTTCTATTGCCTGCGTGATATGACCAGGAGGAGCGCGAGGAGACCTCTCACACACCATGCTCCACTGCCATCCCGTGCCCTGTATCGCCTGTGCGGATTGACTATGTTGGGGTTACACCTGGTCGACTGGGGCTGTGTGTGCCTTGTCAAGGGGCATGGCGGGCGCACAACAGGATCCAGCTTGTCCACAGAGGGTGGGCTGAGGTGCGCCTGGTACCGCTTTGTACGTGTGCCCGGCTGCTGTGCACACACGTGTTCACTCCCCCGACAGGTGTCCTCTCACAATGCCCAGGGAAGCGGTGGTGTACTGTTCATGACCCCTCCCGATACGGCGTGCTCCAACTTGGCATGTGCGCATCTACCCGTCACACCCACCCACCTGAGCACTGCGTCCATACGACTTCACACGACACATGTGTGTCTTCCACAGTTGTGCTACTCATTTGCGTTGACATCCAATACCAGTGGACTACATGGTCATGTCACGACTGCCGTGTACTTCACATACTCTCATCCTCTCTCATTCGTACTTGTGAAATGAGTCAGCGGAGACAGTTTTGGTTTCAAACATTATATTGAGTCTTCTGTCCTCTGTGATGCAGTATAGTGGACACTACTGGCAGCGGAATACATGTTGAGGATATACTGAGCATGATTGCAAATGGGATAGGGTGTGGGGTTACATGTGATTGGCTGTTGCATGTGGGATGTGGGCTTCAGAGTTACATCTGCTTGGCCAAGGCTGTGCTAATGTACATTTACGTATAGCTGCGGAGCTGCGGACTTTGACACAGACGGTATACATGTAGCCTACCAGACCGCTTGGCATCATGGGCACAGTCCATCTCAGTTCCATGTGACAGGTTTGCTGCGGTTGTTCCTCATGCACGCGTGCATGTGAGATGACATCAGGGCATGTGCTTGCGTGCATGCAGCGGCGTGCCACTTGTTGTTGCAATGTGGTGGTTACTGGACATGTCACAGTCACTGGGGTCGTGTTGTTGTTGTATGCACTTGTCGTCCATGCAAAGGTCCTGGTATGGGATTCCCGGGGCGGGGGTGGGAGGGGTGCAGCACCCACAGACTCCAGGCGACCTATTCATGTCCACTAAGCGGTGTGTGTGTCCATGGGCGCTGGATCCATGTCGTGTCCTGGTTGTTCGTGCAGTTCCGTCCATGTGGGTGCGATACACAGACCCCATGCCACTGCCTCCCACGATGCATGCGGTGTTCCTGGATGTGATGGGGAACAGTGTGCATGTCCCGGTCATATCCGATGTCATGGCGATGTCGTTGATGGTGTGGTAACAGTTGCCGGTCGTTTGGTATGGCTGTTGTGGTGGTGACTGGCCAGTCCGTGCGGAAGCTAAGCATGGGTGCGGGGTTGGACATCATAGGTCAATCGTGGAACCTACGTTGTGGTCCGACGAATTTACAGGTTGTCAGGTATGCGATGCCGTCCAGCAGGGCTTCCATGTCATTGGTGGTGTACATGTTTGCCAGCCAATGTAGCGGATGGTGGCTGTCAAGGTGTTGTTCGTAAGTTGTCCCTTGGAGGACCATGATGGGGCATGCTGGGTGACATTCGATGTAGCTGTTCTCGATGATCCGTCGTGTGGAGGCACAGTGGTCCCATTTCAGTGCGGGTGCGATGTTGGCCACATACGCCATGCCCCCATAGGCAGAGCAGGCCCTGTCGTGTGCGTCCAGAGGGAGGAGTAGTGGTAGCAGGTCCGCCTTTAGACATGCCGGGTTGGAGAGGCATATCTCCACGGGATGCTGGTAGGGACACCTCCGACAGTAGAAGACGGGCATGACGCAGCTGAACAATGTGATGCGGTAAGTCAGTCGGTAACTTACGTTCAGCAGGGACAGGAGATCGCATCCCAATATATGTATCAGGTTGGTTTTGTACAGCTTGAGCTGTCCGGCGTAGTTGGGTAGGTGTGTTGCGGTTGCCATTTCGCAGCGGTGCGTTGTGGTGGCGTGCTCCGGCTGTGTGTGCAGTCTGCAATGTGCACGCTCCGAGGTTGCTGTGAGCTCTGTGTAGTCGTAGGGGGACAGGACTTGTGTTCTGTTGGCTTGTTTGGAGGACACGGGCCCTCATCCCACATGCTTCTCAGACAGTTCAAGGTCAGTGATGTGTGACTCCTTCCAATTAACTTGCATGTGGCCGACATGGGGGAGTGTTTTCTTCTTTCTTCCCCGTCCGTTGTGTGCTTCTGTGATATGCGCTATCTGCCCTGTGGTCGGTCTCCTCGGCATGCCTGTGTTGGTCTTTTCTTGGACAATGGCTGTATTCACCGGCTTCTTTCGTAGGGCTGTGGTTTCGGAGTTGGAATGGAAGGTCATTCAGTGCTGTCTGCTCTCCCTTGTGTGGGCGGTAGGCTGCCTTTCCGCTCTGCGTTGGGCCTTGTGTGTGAATGTTATTCTTGGGCCACCTGTTGTCGGTCCCCGGGCTCTTTGGTGTTCCGTTTTATATGTCTTGTTCATATGTGCAGGGTGGTATGGGTGTTTCAGTGTGGTACTGGCGTTCCTCTTCCCGAAGGGGCCCTGCTTCTCCTAGTTGGTGTTGCCGCCGCTGTGTGCTTCGCCATGTTTGTTACACTGGGGTGTGTCCTGCTGTTGCGTGACTTCACTGACATGTGTGCGTCGGTTGTGTGGCGTTGGGTGTTGTTCGTGAATTGGGCGTTGGGGACATGTCTGTGGCAGGCCTGTCACGTGTCATGTGCGTTCGGGGTGGGGCTGATGTGTGTGCTGCTTGGTTGTGTCCCTGTGTCTGTGTGCGACGCATGCATGGCGCTGCGGTTGGCCTCTGCGTTGTGCGCATGTGTGGCGGCGTCATCGCCGCTTTGGGGCCGTGACGGGGTCGTTGGTTCCTAGTCCCAGGTGGTGTGTACACATGTGTTGCGCGATGTTACGATTTGGCCTGTGTGTCATATGTGGATGCAATGGTGGATGTGTAGTGTACACGCGCTGGGGGGGGGTTGTCCGCTTTTTCCGCCCTTGCACTGTGTGCACTGTTTGCGTGCACTTGTTGTGTGTGTGCCTACCTGCGTCTCCGCGGTACGTTGCGTCCTTGGTGGTTCATCAGCAAGAGCATGGGGAGGGCCTGCAGTGCTGGATTCATGCTCGGGGAGCCGCTTCTTCGTTGTCCGTGCTCGGCGTCCGTGTTACCGCTTCGGTTTGTCGTACGGTATCTCTTGGCCGTGGGAGCCGTTTGTTTGCGGCATCGTAATTTATGCGCCGGGCGGGACGTGTTTTCGTCGGACGGTGTGTGTCAGTTAGGCTGCGCCGCTACGTGTACGGGCGCACTTTGATGGCGGACGGTGTTGCTGGCTTGCCGGCGGTGTTTGGCCTACTTTTCGCATCGTAATTGGGCGGGCGTGTGGACTGCTGCGTGCCGGCGGTAACTGGTGGTTTTTGCATCCGCCAGCACTGCGGTTGTGCTTCCGCCCGCCATCGTAATGACCCCCTTGAATATTTTCAAATGAATGCAATACCACAAAATTTTTTTTTTTATAAAGCATTAATAATCAGTACTATGACGTTGCTAATATTGTGAAAATCCACAGCTTGCTAAAAATTCACATCTCAATGTTTGTTTTCAACCTAGCATACATCTCTCAATCCTATGCCTCATTTGCTACCACTCTCCACACAACTCTGGCAACTATATAGGATCATAGATAAAAAGATCAGATTGCCAGCCAGGTGACAGCGTACCCTTCTCACTGCAATTCTTTTAGCTTATGATACACCAAAAGCAATTAATTCATCTGATAAGTTGAAGGAGGGCGGTTTATGCTCCAGTTACTGAGAATAATAACAATTAGGAATAACAGGATCTAACATCTTCATTTTAGCACATACCTATCAGTTAAGAAATAGTGAAACTGAAAATAGTATGACCACACTATAAGGTACTGAGGACCTTCAGATGCTACGAACTTCATTAAAGGAAAAGCATAATGAATAAATGTGAGTTCGACTTACCATATAAATTCATATTTGAATGCAGATGGCTGCTGATGATGCTGGCCTTTTTTTGGGGGGTTTCAGCAACGCAGAGAAATTGGCTACTGCAAAACTGCCAACTGCTGGTCATTCAGTATATTCTGCAGATGGAAAAGTCCATTGTTAGTCCATTATAAGAACTTGAATATTTTCAAACTAATGCAATACCACAAAAAACAGATTTTTATAAAGCGTTAATAATCAGTACTATGACGTCGCTAATATTGTGAAAATCCACAGCTTTTTAAAAATTCATATCTCAAATTTTGTTTTCAACCTAGCATACATCTCTCAATCCTATGCCTCATTTGCTACCACTCTCCACACAACTCTAGCACCTATATTGGATCATAGATAAAAAGATCGGATTGCCAGCCAAGTGACAGCGTACCCTTCTCACTGCAATTCTTTTAGCTTATGATACACCAAAAGCAATTAATTCATCTGATAAGTTTAAGGAGGGTGGTTTATGCTACAGTTAGTGAGAATAAAAACAATTAGGAATAACAAGATCTAACATCTTCATTTGACCACATAACTATCAGTTAAGAAATAGTGACATTGCAAATAGTATGACCCCACTATAAGGTACTGAGGACCTTCAGATGCTATGATCTTCATTTAGTGAAAAGCAAAATAAATAAGTGTGAGTTCGACTTACCATATAAATTCATAACGGAATGCAGAAGGCTGCTGATGATGCTGGCTTTTGTTTTTGGTCTCAGCAACGCAGAGAAATTCGCTTCTGAAATACTGCCAACTGCTGGTCATTCAGTTTATTCTGCAGATGGAAAAGTCCACTGTTATTCCATTATAAGAAATTGAATATTTTCAAACTAATGCAATACCACAAAAAACAGATTTTTATAAAGCTTTAATGATCAGTACTATGGCATTGCTAATAATGTGAAAATCCACAGCTTGCTAAAAATTCACATCTAAATTTTTGTTTTCAATCTAGCATACATCTCTCAATCCTATGCCTCATTTGCTACCACTCTCTACACAACTCTAGCACCTATATTGGGTCATAGATAAAAAGATCAGATTGCCAGCCAAGCAACAGCGTACCCTTGTCACTGCAATTTTCTTAGTTTATGATACACCAAAAGCAATTAATTCATCTGATAAGTTGAAGGAGGGAGGTTTATGCTACAGTTAGTAAGAATGATAACAATTAGGAATAAAAGGGTCTAACATCTTCATTTTATCACATAAGTATCAGTTAAGAAATAGTGAAATTGAAAATAGTATGACCCCACTATAAGTTACTGAGGACCTTCAGATGCTATGAACTTCATTTAATGAAAAACATAATAAATAAATGTGAGTTCGACTTACCATATAAATTCATAACGGAATGCAGAAGGCTGCTGATGACGCTGGCTTATTTTTTTTGTTGGTCTCAGCAACACTGAGAAATTCCTTCTGCAAAACTGCAAACTGCTGGACATTCAGTATATTCTGCAGGTGGAAAAGTACACTTAGTCCATTATAAGAACTGAATATTTTCAAACTAATGCAATACCACAAAAAACAGATTTTTATAAAGCATTATTAATCAGTACCATGGCGTCGCTAATATTGTGAAAATCCACAGCTTGCTAAAAATTCACATCTCAATTTTTGTTTTCAACCTAGCATACATCTCTCAATCCTATGCCTCATTTGCTACCACTCTCCACACAACTCTAGCACCTATATTGGGTCATAGATAAAAAGATCGGATTGCCAGCCAAGTAACAGTGTACCCTTCTCACTGCAATTCTTTTAGCTTATGATACACCAAAAGCAATTAATTAATCTGATAAGTTGAAGGAGGGAGGTTTATGCCCCAGTTAGTGACAATATTAAGAATTAGGAATAACAGGATCTAACATCTTCATTTTAGCACATAACTATCAGTTAAGAAATAGTGAAATTGAGAATAGTATGACCACACTATAAGGTACTGAGGACCTTCAGATGCTATGAACTTCATGAAATGAAAAGCATAATAAATAATTGTGAGTTCGACTTACCATATAAATTCATAATGGAATGTAGATGGCTGCTGATGACGGCGGCTTTTTTTTTGGTCTAAGTAACGCAGAGAATTTCGCTTCTGCAATAATGCCAACTGCTGGTCATTCAGTATATTGTGCAAATGGAAAACTCCACTGTTAT
This sequence comes from Calotriton arnoldi, assembly GCA_963921515.1. Classification (NCBI taxonomy): domain Eukaryota; kingdom Metazoa; phylum Chordata; class Amphibia; order Caudata; family Salamandridae; genus Calotriton; species Calotriton arnoldi. The sequence goes on from CAWUFW010020353.1 coordinate 34,702, forward strand.
TCCATTATAAGAACTTGGGGGCATATTATCAAGGCCAACAACGCCGCTTTAACGGCCGTTTTCGGCCGAAAAGCGGCGATTGAATTACCTCACTATTAGCAAGGATACGCTAATAGGCATCAGCGCGTGTTTCCTTGTGTCAGCCGCCGTTGCACTAACGCCTCGCATCGCATCTCTAATGAGATGCAAAGAAGGCGTTTCCTCTCTAAACAGCATGGGAAATATCGCTAACTGCACTACTCTGTATCAGCAAGCTGACCCAGAACACCCATAGCGATATAAAAAGCCGCGCTAACCGCGGTTATCGCCATCAGCTAACGTCTGCAAAATTTCAGACTTAGCTATATTTATAAAGGGAGGTGGATTCTAAGCCTAAGTCCACATCGCCCTATCACCAAGGATTCCCTTAGCGCTGTAGTTGTATCACTGGATTTCCAGCGATGTTCCCTCATTTTGCCGCTATCGCTGGATTTTCCATCGCTGTGGAGATAAGCGTTGATGATAACGCGTTATCTCGGCGATCAAATCCGGCGATAGCCGGCGTTAAACAAATTCGCGCTATTTGCGCTCTGCGATGTTTATCGCAGTTTGTTGGTGATATGCCCCTTGAATATTATCAAACTAATGCAATACCACAAAAAACAGATTTTTATAAAGTGTTAATAATCAGTACTGTGGCGTCTCTAATATTGTGAAAATCCACAGCTTGCTAAAAATTCACATCTCAATTTTTGTTTTCAACCTAGCATACATCTCTCAATCCTATGCCTCATTTGCTACCACTCTCCACACAACTCTAGCACCTATATTGGGTCATAGATAAAAAGATCGGATTGCCAGCCAAGTAACAGTGTACCCTTCTCACTGCAATTCTTTTAGCTTATGATACACCAAAAGCAATTAATTAATCTGATAAGTTGAAGGAGGGAGGTTTATGCCCCAGTTAGTGACAATATTAAGAATTAGGAATAATAGGATCTAACATCTTCATTGTAGCACATAACTATCAGTTAAGAAATAGTGAAATTGAGAATAGTATGACCCCACTACAACTTACTGAAGATGTTCAGATGCAATAAACTTCATTTAATGAAAAGCATAATAATAAATGTGAGTTCGACTTACCTTATAAATTCATAAAGGAATGCAGAAGGCTGCTGATGACGCTGGCTTATTTTTTTTTTGTCTCAGCGATGCAGGGAAATTCGCTTCTGAAATACTGCGAACTGCTGTTCATTCAGTATATTCTGCAGATGGAAAAGTCCACTGTTAGTCCGTTATAAGAACTTGAATATTTTCAAACTAATGCAATATCACAAAAAACAGATTTTTATAAAGCGTTAATAATCAGTACTATGACTGCGCTAATATTGTGAAAATCCACAGCTTGCTAAAAATTCACATCTCAATTTTTGTTTTCAACCTAGCATACATCTCTCAATCCTATGCCTCATTTGCTACCACTCTCCACACAACTCTAGCACCTATTTTGGATCATAGATAAAAAGATCAGATTGCCAGCCAGGTGACAGCGTACCCTTCTCACTGCAATTCTTTTAGCTTATGATACACCAAAAGCAATTAATTCATCTGATAAGTTGAAGGAGGGTTGTTTATGCTACAGCTAGTAAGAATAATAACAATTAGGAATAAAAGGATCTAACATCTTCATTTTAGCACATAACTATAAGTTAAGACATGGTGAAATTGAAAATAGTATGACCCCACTATAACGTACTAAGGACCTTCAGATGCTATGAACTTCATTTAATGCAAAACATAATAAATAAATGTGAGTTCCACTGACAATATAAATTCATAACGGAATGCAGATGGCTGCTGATGACGCTGGCTTATGTTTTTTTTGTCTCAGCAACTTATAGAAATTTGCTTCTGAAATACTGCCATATGCTGGTCATTCAATATATTCTGCAAATGGAAACTCCACAGTTAGTCCATTATAAGAACTTGAATATTTTCAAACTAATGCAATACCCCAAAAACAGATTTTTATAAAGCGTAAATAATCAGTACACAGGCGTCGCTAATTACTTGAAAATGCACAACTTGCTAAAAATTCACATCTCAATTTTTGTTTTTAACCTAGCATACATATCTCTATCCTATGCCTTATTTGGTACCACTCTCTACACAACTCCAGCACCTATATTGGATCTTAGATAAAAAGATTGGATTGCCAGCCAAGTGGCAGCGTACCGTTCTCACTGCAAATTTTTTAGCTTATGACACACCAAAAGCAATTAATCCATCTGATAAGTTGAATGAGGGAGGTTTATGCTACAGTTAGTGAGAATAATAACAATTAGGAATAACAAGATCTAACCTCATCATTTGACCACATAACTATCAGTTAAGAAATAGTGAAATTGAAAATAGTATGACCCCACTATAACGTACTGAGGACCTTCAGATGCTATGAACTTCATTTATTGAAAAGCAAAATAAATAAATGTGAGTTCGACTTACCATATAAATTCATAACGGAATGCAGAAGGCTGCTGATGATGCTGGCTTTTTTTTTTGTCTCAGCAATGCAGAGAAATTCGCTTCTGCAAAACTACCAACTGCTGGTCATTCAGTATATTCTGCAGATGGAAAAGTCCACTGTTAGTCCATTATAAGAACTGAATATTTTCAAACTAATGCAATACCACAAAAAACAGATTTTTATAAAGCGTTAATAATCAGTACTGTGGCATCGCTAATATTGTGAAAATCCACAGCTCGCTAAAAATTCATATCTCAAATTTGTTTTCAACCTAGCATACATCTCAATCCTATGCCTCATTTGCTACCACTCTCCACACAACTCTAGCACGTATATTGGATCATAGATAAAAAGATCAGATTGCCAGCCAAGTGACAACGTACCCTTCTCACTGCAATTCTTCTAGCTCATGATACACCAAAAGCAATTAATTCATCTAATAAGTTGAAGGAGGGAGGTTTATGCTCGAGTTACTGAGAATAATAACAATTAGAAATAACAGGATCTAACATCTTCATTTGACCACATAACTATCAGTTAAGAAATAGTGAAATTGAAAATAGTATGACCCCACTATAAGGTACTGAGAACCTTCAGATGCTATGAGCTTCATTTAATGAAAAACATAATAAATAAACGTGAGTTCGACTTACCATATAAATTCATAACGGAATGCAGAAGGCTGCTGATGACGCTGGTTTCTTTTTTTTTTGTCTCAGCAACGCAGAGAAATTTGCTTCTGAAATACTTCCAACTGCTGTTCATTCAGTATATTCTGCAGATAGAAAAGTCCACTGTTAGTCGATTATAAGAACTTGAATATTTTCAATCTAATGCAATACCACAAAAAACAGATTTTTATAAAGCGTTAATAATCAGTACCATGGCGTCGCTAATATTGTGAAAATCCACAGCTCGCTAAAAATTCATATCTCAAATTTTGTTTTCAACCTAGCATACATCTCTCAATCCTATGCCTCATTTGCTACCACTCTCTACACAACTCTAGCACCTATATTGTGTCATAGATGAAAAGATCGGATTGCCAGCCAAGTAACAGTGTACCCTTCTCACTGCAATTCTTTTATGATACACCAAAAGCAATTAATTCATCTGATAAGTTGAAGGAGGGAGGTTTATGCTACAGTTAGTGAGAAGAAAACAAGTTACTTACCTGTAACTTTAGTTCTCCAGTATTGGAAACTTTCATAGATTCCCATGCTTGAATCATTCCCTGTCGTCGAGATGGGAGTCCCCGGTATACATAAAATAGCAATAGAAACCATTACAAAAAAAGAAACTAGGCCTAGGCCCATTCTAGTTTTGTAACATATCCGCCTCTTTTTGTAAAAGAGACCAAATAAAATGAACAACCAATAAAATCAGCCTCACCCTTTAGAACCTTCCTGAGAGAACCTCAGACCCTCAGATTTTCGTAGCCGTTGTTTAACCATATAACTGAAGATGCTGAAGGTCGAGCTTTTCCAGGGGAGGAGGGTGGGTCGCATGGGAATCTATGAAAGTTTCCAGTACAGGTAAGTAACTTGTTTTCTTACTCCAGTATTGGAACTTTCATAGATTCCCATGCTTGAATCAGAGTAGCTAGCAGTTATGAGCACATTTTTTTTTAACCTTGATTCCTTATTTAACCATTCTAGATTATTAAAACCGAAAGCCATGAGACATTAATAGGAATAAGCTTGTAAAGAGAAGTAGCAAATTCACCATAATCACAAAGTCAATGGTAAATAAACACATTTGTAAACATAAGGAAAAAGTAAGAAACAAGCAAATGAAGTTCAAAAATGTGCAAAGAGCGTAAACAGAAAGACGGAAGGAGGGTTGAAAGGGAAAGCTCGCCACTTAATGAAAGAGGTTCCTCAGGACTGCCTGGCCCACAGCTGTGCCACTCTGTGTTGAAGAATCCAGGCAGTAATGTCTTGTAAATGTATGAGTACTGCTCCAGGTCGCTGCTCTGTAGATCTCCCAGATAGGAACTCCGGCAAAGAGGGCTATCGAAGAAGAAACCACCCTCGTGGAGTGAGCACGGACCTGACCTTCAAGGGGCTTGCCCGCTGCTCAGTGAGAATACTGGATAGCGCTGGTAATCCAACGAGCAATCCCCTGCTTGGAAAGGGGAAACCCCTTACGAGGGGCGCTGAAAGCCACAAAGAGCTGAGGTGACTTCCTGAAGTCCTTAGTACGGATCACTGACAAAATATCGAAGGTCAAAAAATCGACCTACAAAAATATCGCAACAAAAATATTGATGTCAATAATATCGAAATCCTATCTACAACATGGTAAGTACAAAAATATCGAAAAAACAATATCGATGTCAAAAATATCGTTATCAAAAATATCGTTTTTTTTGGTTAAAAATAATATGTAAAATAAACCAAATAATACTTATAATTAAAATAAACATAGTTAAAAATATTTTATAATTTTTAAAATTAATAAGTAACATATATAATTAAATAAAACATTAATTAAACATATACATATAATATATAATATATATACTTACTTAGGGGCCCATTACGATGGCGGGCGGAAGCACTACCGCCGTGCTGGCGGATGCAAAAACCACCAGTTACCGCCGGCACGCAGCAGTCCACACGCCCGCCCAATTACGATGCGAAAAGCAGGCCAAACACCGCCGGCAAGCCAGCAACACCGTCCGCCATCAAAGTGCGCCCGCACACGTAGCGGCGCAGCACAACTGACACACACCGTCCGACGAAACACGTCCCGCCCGGCGCATAAATTACGATGCCGCAAACAAACGGCTCCCACGGCAAAGAGACACCGCACGTGAAAGAGAGGCGGAAACACGGACGCAGAGCACGGACAACGAAGAAGCGGCACCCCGGGCATGAATCCAGCACTGCAGGCCCTTCCCATGCTTCTGCTGATGCACCACCAAGGACGCAACGTACCGCGGAGACGCAGGTAGGCACACACACAACAAGTGCACGCAAACAGCGCACACAGTGCAAGGGCGGATAAAGCGGACAACCCCCCACCAGCGCGTGCACACTACACATCCACCATTGCATCCACATATGACACACAGGCCAAATCCTAACATCGCGGAACACATGTGTACACACCACCTGGGACTAGGAACCAACCACCCCGTCACGGCCCCAAAGCGCCGATGACGCCGCCACACATGCGCACAACGCAGAGGCCAACCGCAGCGCCATGCATGCGTCGCACACAGACACAGGGACACAACCAAGCAGCACACACACCAGCCCCACCCCGAACGCACATGACACGTGACAGGCCGGCCACAGACATGTCCCCAACGCCCAATTCACGGACAACACCCAACGCCACACAACCGACGCACACATGTCAGTTAAGTCACGCAACAGCAGGACACACCCCAGTGTAACAAACATGGCGAAGCACACAGCGGCGGCAACACCAACTAGGAGAAGCAGGGCCCCTTCGGGAAGAGGAACGCCAGTACCACACTGAAAAACCCATACCACCCTGCACATATGAACAAGACACATGAAACGGAACACCAAAGAGCCCGGGGACCGACAACAGGTGGCCCAAGAATTACATCCACACACAAGGCCCAACGCAGAGCGGAAAGGCAGCCTGCCGCCCACACAAGGGAGAGCAGACAGCACTGAATGACCTTCCATTCCAACACCGAAACCACAGCCCTACGACAGAAGCCGGTGAATACAGCCATTGTCCAAGAATAGACCAACACAGGCATGCCGAGGAGACCGACCACACGGCAGATAGCGCATATCACAGAAGCACACAACGGACGGGGAGGAAAGAAGAAAACACTCCCCCATGTCGGCCACATGCAAGTTAATTGGAAGGAGTCACACAGCACCGACCTTGAACTGTCTGAGAAGCATGTGGGAAGAGGGCCCGTGTCCTCCAAACAAGCCAACAGAACACAAGTCCTGTCTCCCCACGACTACACAGAGCTCACAGCAACCCCGGAGCATGCACATTGCAGACTGCACACACAGCCGGAGCACGCCACCTCTACGAACCGCTGCGAAATGGCAACCGCAACACACCTACCCAACTACGCCGAAGAGCTCAAGCTGTACCAAACCAGCACGATACATACATTGGGATGCGATCTCCTGTCCCTGCTGAACGTAAGTTACCGACTGACTTACCGCATCACATTGTTCAGCTGCGTCATGCCCGTCTTCTACTGTCGGAGGTGTCCCTACCAGCATCCCGTCGAGATATGCCTCTCCAACCCGGCATGTCTGAAGGCGGACCTGCTACCACTACTCCTCCCTCTGGATGCACACGACAGGGCCTGCTCTGCCTATGGGGGCATGGCGTATGTGGCCAACATCGCACGCGCACTGAAATGGAACCACTGTGCCTGCACACGACGGATCATCGAGAACAGCTACATCGAATGTCACCCAGCATGCCCCATCATGGTCCTCCAAGGGACAACCTACGAACAACACCTTGACAGCCACCATCCGCTTCATTGGCTGGCAAACATGTACACCACCAATGACATGGAAGCCCTGCTGGACGGCATCGCATACCTGTCAACCTGTAAATACGTCGGACCACAACGCAGGTTCCCCGAGTGACCTATGAAGTCCAACCCCGCACCCATGCTCAGCTTCCGCACGGACTGGCCAGTCACCACCACAACAGCCATACCAAACGACCGGCAACTGTAACCACACCATCAACGACATCGCCATGACATCGGATATGACCGGGACATGCACACTGTTCCCCATCACATCCAGGAACACCGCATGCATCGTGGGAGGCAGTGGCATGGGCTCTGTGCATCGCACCCACATGGACGGAACTGCACGAACAACCAGGACACGACATGGATCCAGCGCCCATGGACACACACACTGCTCAGTGGACATGAATAGGTTGCCTGGAGTCTGTGGGTGCTGCACCCCTCCCACCCCCGCCCCGGGAATCCCATACCAGGACCTTTGCATGGACGACAAGTGCATACAACAACAACACGACCCCAGTGACTGTGACATGTCCAGTAACCACCACAGTGCAACAACAAGTGGCACGCCGCTGCATGCACGCAAGCACATGCCCTGATGTCATCTCACATGCACGCGTGCATGAGGAACAACCGCAGCAAACCTGTCACATGGAACTGAGATGGACTGTGCCCATGATGCCGAGCGGTCTGGTAGGCTACATGTATACCGTCTGTGTCAAAGTCCGCAGCTCCGCAGCTATACGTAAATGTACATTAGCACAGCCTTGGCCAAGCAGATGTAACCCCACACCCTATCCCATTTGTAATCATGCTCAGTATATCCTCAACATGTATTCCGCTGCCAGTAGTGTCCACTATACTGCATCACAGAGGACAGAAGACTCAATATAATGTTTGAAACCAGAACTGTCTCCGCTGACTCATTTCACAAGTACGAATGAGAGAGGATGAGAGTATGTGAAGTACACGGCAGTCGTGACATGACCATGTAGTCCACTGGTATTGGATGTCAACGCAAATGAGTAGCACTACTGTGGAAGACACACATGTGTCGTGTGAAGTCGTATGGACGCAGTGCTCAGGTGGGTGGGTGCGACGGGTAGATGCGCACATGCCAAGTTGGAGCACGCCGTATCGGGAGGGGTCATGAACAGTACACCACCGCTTCCCTGGGCATTGTGAGAGGACACCTGTCGGGGGGAGTGAACACGTGTGTGCACAGCAGCCGGGCACACGTACAAAGCGGTACCAGGCGCACCTCAGCCCACCCTCTGTGGACAAGCTGGATCCTGTTGTGCGCCCGCCATGCCCCTTGACAAGGCACACACAGCCCCAGTCGACCAGGTGTAACCCCAACATAGTCAATCCGCACAGGCGATACAGGGCACGGGATGGCAGTGGAGCATGGTGTGTGAGAGGTCTCCTCGCGCTCCTCCTGGTCATATCACGCAGGCAATAGAACCTCAACGTCCAGCATGGCAAAAAGTCAAATGGAAGTGTAGGGGGACGCACCACAGCACGAGCAGCACTGACGTCACGGGAGGTGGCTCGCACCATCCCATCCATTGCCCATCATACCAACCACGCCACATGCCATTGCGACTAAGTGCAAGCGCGTGCGCCACCACCCCTGAGCCCTCCCCAGAGAGGCCAAAGAGTGAATGTGTGGGCCATCAGCCACAGACGGACGCGGCATGGCCGCAAGGGCAGCCACAGCCACTGGGTGTCGCAGGTGGCGGATCCGGAAGGCGAAGACTGTGATGCATAGTCCATGCAGGCCGGGTCTCCATTTGGGGCACCACGCAGGTGGACGGCGTCCCGCCACACATCATACCCTGAGACAGCCCACTCGTGCAACTGGACCCACACATACACTCCTTGCCCTCTCTGGTGCGAGCTTGGGGCTGCCTGTGCAAGCGCTAGCCTCGCAGGTGAGCATGCATATTGGGGGGCGAGGGGAGGACATGAGGGCTGGGGCGAAGATGACTGTATCACTGTCAGTTAGTACAAGGGATGACCCAGATGTGGAAAGGAAGAGACGTGTCCCGTGTGTACTGCAACTAGTCGCCAATCCAACTACCCCCCATGTCCGGAATGTAAGCCCGCACCTAGGCCCGCCCATCCGCCACATCGAACATACCACCAGCACGACAACCTTCCCATTCGAAACACTGACTGGGGGTGGCGACCAGTGAACAATCATGTGTAGCCTACCCACGCGTACATGTGGGCCCTCCATGATCCATGTCACCTGCGGCAAAGACATGACATGCGCAATGAGGGAAGTGAGGAGAGCTGTCCGCCCCACGCGCAGAAGGTGCATCAGCTCCACAGACCCAGCAGCGAGTCCAGCAGGGGTCACATGTGCAGGGGCAGCTGTGCCTGGTGTGAAGGCACATGCATATAGACAGCACATCGACCAATGTGTAGTCTGCCCACATCCACAGTCCATCATCATGCGGACATAGGAATTGAGCACAGGGCAACACATCTTAGCTGGTGCACCCACCGTGACCAACAATGCGCAATCATCGACGTACCCGCCCTGTGCATGGCCCCCCACCCAACGGAGGCACATCCAGTGCCACCATCCCACACACACAAGCCTTCCACGGAACATGCTGTGTCCAATGGTCAGTACAGAGTCAGCGCCCATCTGGTGGATCCTGAACAGGAGACACATGCACACACATGCCAGCTCCCACTATGTACGACTGCCACCTGGCACGTGCAATGTAACCTCTCACCTGTGACGTGTGACTGCAAGCACACAGCCGTCTTGGCATGGGGCTGTCAATGTGGACACCAGTCAATGTTTCGGGAGCTGTGATCCGTACAGTGCTGTACATAGGGTGCAGTGCTGACACCTACTACTGTCTCATATCCCCTCGTGCCACAGGTCCCACTTGTATTGGCCGCTCAGCCCGTGCCCACATCGTCGTCATCGTGTGCCATACTCATCCAGCCTCGGAAGCAGTACCATGCTCAGCAGACACTCATGTTGCCGTGGCGTTGCCGCTTGACGAATATGCAGTCAGTCCCCATCAGCACGCCCCGCAAGTCATTGGGGCCTAGATCCCCATGTGCATGCACATGGCAGTGGTATGTCTCACTTGCCATTGCCATTGTTGGGAGACCTGTGTAAGTGTATTGTGGCCGTGCCGTCCCAGCTTGACAGCTGGGCTGTGGCCCATGTGCTTGCTCAGTCATGTCAGTGATGTGTATGCGAAATTGCTATGTGCCGTGTTGCTTTGACATGTGTCCTCTGCCATTTAACCCAGGCGGAGACCGAACATTGACCGCCCATACCAATTGCTGGCGGACATGGACGATACAGAGGTAATCAGGAAGTTTCGGCTGGACAGGCCAACTCTGCATCGACTGTGTGCCATGTTAGAGCCCCATCTCCGTCCCCGCAGGGTGTATCCGACTGCTGTCACCCCCACGGCTAAGGTGATGGCCGCCATGCATTTCTTCGCCACTGGGTCATTCCAGCACACAGTGGGCAGTGGAGGAGGGATGTCCCAGCCCATGTTCAGCAAGGTGCTGAGGGATGTACTGGCAGCCATGATGCTGTACCGGAACAGGTACATCAGATTCCCCAGGGCTCGTGAATTGGCGGCAGCGAAGGGTGCATTCTATGCCCTTGGCAGAATCCCACACGTCATGGGAGCCATTGACTGCACTCATGTTGGCCTTGTTCCACCACAGGCCACTGAGCACCTGTACCGCATCAGGAAGCACACCCACTCCCTGAATGTGCAAGTGGTGTGCCTTGCGGACATGGTGATCACCCACGTGTGTGCAAAGTTTCCAGGCTCGGCCCATGACGCACACATAATGCGCAACAGCATCTTGCCACGACTGATGGCCAATCTGCAACAGGATCGTGGCTGTATTGTCGGTGAGTATGTGGAGTGGTGTAGCGTGCTGGTTGTGCGATGCTGTCCCCTGTCCAGTTGGAATAGCAACGGTTCTCTGTGTCCCTCACACCCAGGTGACTCTGCGTATCCGAATGGGGCATGGCTGCTCAGTCCATTGAGGAATCCTCGCACCCCAGCAGACGATCGATACAATGAGGCACATGGGAGGACCAGACGTGTGGTCGAGCGTACCTTTGGCCTCCTCAAGTCCAGGTTCAGGTGCCTGGACCGCACCGGGGGTGCACTGGCGTACTCCCCACAGAAGGTGTGCCAGATAGTGGTGGCGTGCTGCATGCTGCACAATCTGGCCATTCGGAAGCAGATCCCCCTCATTGTGGATGACGGAGATCAACCAGGGCCCCAGCCCGCAGACCAGGACAGCTCGAGTGAGGTGGACAGCGGAGAGGAGGAAGCTGGGAATGTGCGCCAGCAGCTCATCGCCCGCTACTTCACTTGACGGTGAGTGTCCATGTACGACGGATGATGTGTCTGTATCTATGCAGGTGTGTGTGTGCTGTGTCAGGGTGGCCGTATGTTCACTGCGTGCAGTGTGTCAACGCTCCATGGCCAGGGTAGTATGCCACTGTTGGTGACTGTGGCATTGTGCCCTATTGCTCTGTGCGATGTGTGTACATTGCTTGTAGTTGTTGACATGTACTGTGTGATGGGTGTGTGACACACTCATTGAATGTGCTCCTGTTCTGTCTCCCACCCCTAGGTCCCTACAGGCCCTCCGGATTCCATTTCCATGCCACGCATCAGGTGCCTTTCCGCCCAAGGTGGCCGTTGTATTCCGTACAATAAAGACACAGGGCACAAACAGCAGTTAGTGAAAAAGGTGCATTTATTACAAACTGTGACATGTGATTGTGTGTAAGGTGATGACAAAAGTGGTGCGTGCAGTGACAATGAGCTGTCGGTCATGGCTGCGTGATGATCAGGGTGTACCCACTGGTTCTATGTCCATAGTCCAACACACACATGCCATCCAGATGGCTGTGTGGAGTGGGATCGTAGAGCAAGTCAATGCAGTGGCTGGTCAAGGAAGGCTGGCGGAAGGCTGGCTGGCTGCCTCACTTGCGACTGGAGCGTGCGAAGTCCTCCCGGGAGATCTGTTTCCTCTTCGGACGGCCCCTTCCACGTTTGGGAGGGGGTGTGTGGTGGCGACCTGCTGGTGGTGGGTGAGGTGTGCTCACTGGCTGTGGACGCAGGGGAAGTGGACACTGCTGCCCGAGCCTGCGCCCTAGCAGGTGGTGGCGGAGGTGGTGTTGCTGGCCTTGCCTGTGACCCCACCGCCACCACCAGCTGGCCCATGAGGTCCACGAGTTGGTCCATACGGGACACGAATTGGCCCATATGGGCGTCCATGGACCTCAGCACCCCCAGCACCTCCCGCGTGTCAGTAGCAGACCTGGCCCATTGTCCTTGGGCCTCTTCATAGGCCCCAAGGACTCTGGCCATTTGAGGCAGGGCATGGCTCCCAGGGGAGGCTGGCGTTTCCCTGACCCTGCTCCTCCTACCAGTCCTGCTGCCACCGGCCTGCCCACTAGCCACATTGCTCACCACGGTCCTCGCTGTGGCTCCCAGGGTGGATCCAGTCGGCCGGGCCACCACCTGCGCTTGGGCTGGTGCCAGCGAAGACGTGGTGGTGGTGGAGGCGGTGGTGGTCGGTGCGGCGATGGTGGCGGTTGCGGCAGTGGTAGTGGCCGCAATGACCGTGGGTGTGGCCGCAACGACAGTGGCAGCAGGGGACTGGGACTGTTCAGCATCCCTGGATGATGGGTTGGTGGGTAGGAGGGGTCCTGGGGAGCGGCTGGGCCCTGCCACGCCAGATGGGCCAGCTTGGTGGTCCGTGTCCGAAGAGGTGGACAGATCCTCCAGATCCGTGTGTCCTCGTTGGGGGCTTGTAGGCTGGCTGTGCTGGCTGCTGTCTCCATCCCCAGCGTCCAGCAGTTCGTCACCTGTGGAGAGAATGAGATTTGTTATTGTGTTGCACCTGGCGAAGTATGTATTAGTCGTCTGACATTGGCAGTTCGTGCAATCTCGTACATGGGTTTCCCGGAGGCGAGTGTGTGGCTGTGGCATCTGTAGGTGTGTGTGCTAGGCAATGGGACTGTGTGCTGTGCACATGTGGCATGGGACGGATTGGCCATGCCGATGGGTGTGTTGCTTTGCCCCTACTCATTGTGACTCTGGTGTATGCGGGCTCCTGGCCCATCCTGGGTCTGGTTTGTACTTTGCTTTTGGAGTTCAAATGGAACGCTTAGGAACGCATATGGCAACATGGGGGCCATGCCCCAGATTCGCATTTGGGATGGAATATGCTTTTGGGGTTCAAATGGAACGCTTAGGAACGCATATGGCAACATGGGGGCCATGCCCCAGATTCGCATTTGGGATGGAATATGCTTTTGGGGTTCAAATGGAACGCTTAGGAACGCATATGGCAACATGGGGGCCATGCCCCAGATTCGCATTTGGGATGGAATATGCTTTTGGGGTTCAAATGGAACGCTTAGGAACGCATATGGCAACATGGGGGCCATGCCCCAGATTCGCATTTGGGATGGAATATGCTTTTGGGGTTCAAATGGAACGCTTAGGAACGCATATGGCAACATGGGGGCCATGCCCCAGATTCGCATTTGGGATGGAATATGCTTTTGGGGTTCAAATGGAACGCTTAGGAACGCATATGGCAACATGGGGGCCATGCCCCAGATTCGCATTTGGGAGGGAATATGCTTTTGGGGTTCAAATGGAACGCTTAGGAACGCATATGGCAACATGGGGGCCATGCCCCAGATTCGCATTTGGGAGGGAATATGCTTTTGGGGTTCAAATGGAACGCTTAGGAACGCATATGGCAACATGGGGGCCATGCCCCAGATTCGCATTTGGGAGGGTATATGCTTTTGGGGTACATGCTGTGAGCCATGGGTGCCGAACGTGACATGTGTTGTGGCAGCATGACAGTGCATGGTCTGAGGTGTGTGCATGCCTGACATGCCCTGCATATTTGCTGTCTGTTGTGGTTACTGGACATGGCATTGGACGCATCGTTATGAGTGAGTGATAGTTGTGTGCCAGCCAACGTATTGCAGTTGTCCCATCTCCTTGGTGTGCGTGCTGCCCTGTGCCATGTGCATCACTGCAGTGCTCGGGGGGTGTGGCCCATGTTGTGTGTTGTTGCTCACAGTGTGTCGTGCGCTTAATTGACTTCTGGCACATGGTTGGTCATGGGCATGTGTCTTAGCGTGACTGCTGTATGTGTGGCAGCTGTGCGGATGACATGCCTTTCATGAGACTGGGGCTGACGGATGGGATGGATGGTATGTTGTATGTGCATGGTGTGTCTGTGTGTTTGATGGGTTCAGTGGTGTTCGTGTGCATTTATGTTGTTCCGCTCTGTTGCGTCTAGTGTTGTTTGTCTTACATAGGCGTAGTTGTGGGGTGTGTGGTTGACAGGCAGTAGGGGCTACATGGACAGGACTTCAATGGTGTTTCGGTTGTGTGTGATGAGTTGCACAGTGGCTGCCGTGTGGGACTATATTCAGTGTGGCTTGTGCATGCAGACGTGGCTCCTTGGGTGTTGCTATGTCTGTGATGGGTCATGTGGGGTGTGAGTCTGCTGTTCATGTCCGTGTGCACATTGTTCACTTGTTCGTGACGGTGGGCGGTGCTGCGTGTTCGTGTGCTACGTGACATGTCCCATGTGTTGGTGGTGTTATGGTCCTCATGCCTCCAGTAATCCAGCCCTGTCCAGTTTCCCACCTGCAAGTTGTTCGTGCGTGCACTGTACTGGATGCCACATGGCTCTTAGCGGGGGGTGCTCCATGTTGCAGGTCTGTGGGGGTGGGGGGTGTAGTGGGTCGTGGGGGTGGCTGTACACCCACTGACACCGATTGCTGTGGACCGTGATGTCTGCCTTTCGGCTGTCGTTGTGCACTGCGGTGGCTGACACGTGGGTGTGGGGTGTGGGGGATGCTCCTCCTTGCTGTGCTGTGGGACTGGGGCCTGGTGTGTGTTGTACTTGGGCTGTCCACCGTCCCACCCACTGCACTTTGTGTTCCTGCCACTTACCTGTTACTTGTCGGTTGGTGCAGCTGTGCCTGACACATGGGTGTGGGGAGTGCTCCACCTTGCTGGTCTGTGGGAGTGGGGGCCTGGTGGGTGTTGTACTTCAGCTGTCCCCCCTCCGACCCACTGCACTTTGTGTTCCTGCCACTTACCTGTTACTTGTCGGTTGGTGCAGCTGTGCCTGACACATGGGTGTGGGGAGTGCTCCACCTTGCTGGTCTGTGGGAGTGGGGGCCTGGTGGGTGTTGTACTTCAGCTGTCCCCCTCCGACCCACTGCACTTTGTGTTCCTGCCACTTACCTGTTACTTGTCAGTTGGTGCAGCTGTGGCGGACACATGGGTGTGGTGGGTGCTCGTTGTGGCGCTTCTGGCATATTTGGGGACCTGTTGGTGGTTACGTGGCTGGCTTAGTGTACACATGTCCCCACGCATCTTACAGTTGTTCGGTTTGGCCTGTGTGTGGTAGTGTCTGTTGCATGTGCGTGTGATGTGTTGTGTATTGTGTGCTGGACATGGGGGTGTTTGTCCCTGGGAGCTGTGGCATGGTGGTTGCGCATGTGTGTACATAGCGGTGTGCTGGTATACATTAGTTTGTACTTACCAGCCTCCACTCCCCCTGCTAATCCGGCGAGGATCTCCGGATGTATTACGACTCGCACCTTCTCCTCCCACGCTTTGAAGGTCTTAAAGAGCGCGGGATTCCCTCCGCCAGTGACGGCAGCCAGCTCTCTGTTTTTGCCCTCCTTCTTCTTGACCAGGCTCTTTACGTCATTCCAACGTTTGTTTATCTCGGTTCTGTTCCTGGGCAGGGTCCCGACTGCATTGACCTGGTCTACGATCCGGGTCCACATTCTGTTTCTGGTGGCTAGTGGTGTGTGCTGGACCATGTTCCCATAGATTTGTGGGTACACCTTGATGATCTCGTCGACCATGACCGTCAGCTCCATGGGCGTGAACTTGGGCATCCTTTGTGGTGCCATGGTGTTTGTGGTGCTGGTGCGGTGTGTGTTGTGTAATGTGCAGGGGGTTTGTGGTGCCGGTGTTTGGTGGTGGTGGTGGTGGTGGTTGTGATGTGTGCGTTTCTGTGGTGTGCTGCTGTCCTTGCTGTGTCACTGTGTCCTCTCCTCTCCTCTCTGGTTTGCAATGTAGCAAGGGGTTGTGGTCTGTGGGAGTGCTGCTTTTGTACTCACCTATGTGGGTGTGTCCTCATGGTCTGTTGTTTTCAGGTGTGTTGTGTCTGGGGTTCTGGCCTTTGTATTTTTTGTTTGTCCGGGGGGTGTTTTCGGGATGTGTACTGTGCTTGTGTATTTGTGCGTGCCTTGCTGTGTGGACTTGTTGGCCATGTTGTGTGCTATTGGTTTTGTGTGCGGATGGTTTCTGTGCAGGTACGTGGGCGCCATGGCTTCTGCCGTGTCGATTCTCATCGGCGTTGTTTGCGCTGGCGGGCGGTATTTTTGTTGTTTTTCCGCGCTCATGGCGGTGCGATCGTAATTTCACGTGCGGTGTGTCGGCCGTGTGGGCGGGCGGTTTTGTGTTGTCGTGCGTGTTTCCGTCCGTGGCGGGCGGTTTGACTCCGACTCGGACGATGGCGGGCGGTATTTTGTATGATTTTTCCGCCGATGGCGGTTTTCAGTTTGTGTACTCATAATGGCGTGGTCGGTGTTCAGGCGGTGTGTGCGGGCGGATTTTTGCCGCTTCCATGCCTGGCGGATTTTTTTACGCCGGGTATCGTAATGTGCCCCTTAATAATCAGTTTGAATAATTATTTTAATAAATTATAAATTATTAAAAAATATAAATTACAAATACATCTATACACATAAAACAATAACATAAATAAAAATTAAATAATTATGTATAACAAATTAAAAAAATTAAATTTACTTTTAATATTTTTAAAATTAATTATATACTATATTAACTAAAATAATACAAAAAATATTAAGTAGCGTAGGGAATAAAACTACTATTACAACCCCCAAAAAAACAACAGTAAGAAAAATGTTGGATAGCGTAGTGGTAAAAATTACTATTCCCACTCCAGAGAGTGCAACAGTAGGGAAAGTGTTGGATAGCGTAGGGGTAGAAATTACTATTCCCACTCCAGGGAGTGCAACAGTAGGGAAAGCGTTGGATAGCGTGAGGGTAAAAATTCCTATTCCCACTCCAGTTAGTGCAACAGTAGGGAAAGTGTTGGATAGCGTAAGGGTAAAAATTACTATTCCCACTCCAGAGACTGCAACAGTAAGGAAAGTGTTGGATAGCGTAGGGGTAAAAATTACTATTCCCACTCCAGCGAGTGCAACAGTAGGGAAAGTGTTGGATAGCGTAGGGGTAAAAATTACTATTCCAACTCCAGAGAGTGCAACAGTAGGGGAAGTGTTGGATAGCGTAGAAGTTACAAATAACATACTTATAAATAAATTAATTTTTTAAAATAATTAATGAATTATTAAATAACTCTAAACTATTTACCAATACCAATAAATAATTATTAAAAACATAATTACCAATAGAAAATTTATTAACAATAAATTAATAATAAATACCAATAAATAATAATTAATAAATAGTAATTACTAAATAATAAATATTGAACAATAAAATATTTTTAATAAAAAAAACATCAATTATTAAAACTTAATTACCAATTAACTAATATTAAACAATTAAATGCTTTTTATACCAATAATAATAATAATTAAACATTAATTATCAATTAATAAATAATTCTTAATATATGAATTAAATTTATCAATAAATAATATTTAATAATATTTAATTACCAATTAATGATAAAACAACAATAAATTAATTTTTATAACCAAAAAATTGTAATTTAAAAAAATTACCTATTAATAATTCATGTCCAATAAATTAATTATCAATACCCAAAAATAAATTTAATAATTACTTAATTAGATTTCAATTACTTCCAAAAGTATTCCCCTATAAACGCACAACACACTCCAATGATAAAATAATACACTTAACATAATGATCAATTAATCAATTAATAAAAATTAATAACTAATTAATAATAATTAATTACCAATTAATAATAATTGATTACCAATTATCAATTAATTAACAATAATATAATTATCAATACCAATTAATTAAAATAAATTATAAGATAATTACATTTAAATTACATGATCAATTAATCAATTAATAAAAATTAATCACCAATTAATAAAAATTAATTACCAATTATTAATTAATCAACAATTATATAATTATCAATAACAATTAATTAAAATAAATTATAACTTAATTACATTTAAATTACATGATAATCAATTAATCAATTAATAAAAATTAATAACCAATTAATACAAATTAATTACCAATTATTAATTAATTAACAATAATATAATTATCAATACCAATTAATTAAAATAAATTATAACTTAATTACAATTAAATTACTTCCCACCCTATTCCCCTATAAACCCACAACCCGCTACAGAACTTAAACGCAAAAAATAATTAAAATTAATTTATAATTCCTAAAAATTAATAATTAATTTAGTATAATTAAATTACTTCCCACCCTATTCCCCTATAAACCCACAACCCGCTACAGTACAAAAAAAAAAAGTGAACTTACATTTTTTTTTTATTAACATATAAAAATTGTATACATATATTTTTAAACAAGTAGAACACTTAACAAAAACACATATAACACATACATATTAAAAACATAACAAAATACATAACAATAATACAAATATCGATATTAGTAACATCGATATTAAAAAATTCGATATTACTTACCTTAGGGTCGATTTTCTGTCCATCGATATTCTTCACATCGATATTCTGTCCCTTCGATATTTTAACTTCGATATTATTGTATATCGATATATTATTTTCGATATTTTGACTGCTCACATTTTTTTTAACCTTGATTCCTTATTTAACCATTCTTGATTATTAAAACCGAAAGCCATGAGACATTAATAGGAATAAGCTTGTAAAGAGAAGTAGCCAATTCACCATAATCACAAAGTCAATGGTAAATAAACACATTTGTAAACATAAGGAAAAAGTAAGAAACAAGCAAATGAAGTTCAAAAATGTGCAAAGAGCGTAAACAGAAAGACGGAAGGAGGGTTGAAAGGGAAAGCTCGCCACTTAATGAAAGAGGTTCCTCAGGACTGCCTGGCCCACAGCTGTGCCACTCTGCGTTGAAGAATCCAGGCAGTAATGTCTTGTAAATGTATGAGTACTGCTCCAGGTCGCTGCTCTGCAGATCTCCCGGATAGGAACTCCAGCAAAGAGGGCTATCGAAGAAGAAACCGCCCTCGTGGAGTGAGCACGGACCTGACCTTCAAGGGGCTTGCCCGCTGCTCAGTGACAATACTGGATAGCGCTGGTAATCCAACGAGCAATCCCCTGCTTGGAAAGGGGAAACCCCTTACGAGGGGCGCTGAAAGCCACAAAGAGCTGAGGTGACTTCCTGAAGTCCTTAGTACGTTGGAGATAGAATTTTAAGCACCGCTGAATGTCCAGTGAGTGGAGTGCTTTTTCTGCTGGAGTAGTAGTTTGAGGGAAAAAAGATTTGAGTATGACCGGCTCGTTCAAATGAAAGTCTGAAGGCACTTTCGGTATGAACTTTGGGTTGGTACGGAGTATCACTGTCCCTCCTTAAATTGGAGAAAAGGTTCCTGAATGGTGAGTGCCTGTAATTCACCTACTCTCCTAGCCGAAGTTAAGGCTAGCAGAAGAGCCACCTTCCAGGAGAGGAATTTCAAGTCCGCCCGATGAATAGGCTCAAAGGGATGCTTCATGAGCTGGGTGAGAACCAAATTAAGGTGCCAAAGAGGCGGCGGAGGCTTGACTGGAGGGAAAACTCTAAAAAGGCCCTTGAGAAACTGTTTAATTATCCTTGCCACCCAGAGGGAAGGACCAGAAGATGTGTGCCTGAAGCGAGAGATGGCGGCAAGATGCACTTTGATGGAGGAGTGAGCCAGCCCCGCCTTTGCTAACGAAAGAATGTAAGGAAGAACTTCATTAGGGTGCAGGAGAAAGAGGATGAATGCCCTCCTGCTGGCACCAAAGGCAGAAACGCTTCCACTTTAGCCGGTATGTTTTGTTGGTACTTGGAGCCCGTGCCTGAGAAAGTACGTCTCTACATTCTGCAGAGAGGGTCAAATCAAGAAATTCTCGGTGCTCAGGAGCCATGCCGATAACTGCAGGGATCGAGGATCCGGATGCCATGCTTGGCCCTGGGACATTGTCAGCAGCGAAGGAATCGGCTGCAACGGAGTGGACGCTCCAGGGAGAGGAGATGCAGCTCTGAGAACCAAAATTGGCAGGGTCAGGCAGGAGCTATCAAAATCATTTTGCAAGGCTCCGTCTTGAGCATCCTGAGAAGTCTGGGGATCAGCGGAATGGGGGGAAAAGCATAAACAAAGGCGCCTGACCAGGCCATCGAAAGCGCATTCCCCAATGATCCCGGATGGTGAAGCCTGATTGCGTAGAATCGGCATTTCTTGTTCTCCGGCATGGCAAAGAGGTCTATGGACGGCCTGCCCCATAGGTGGAAAACCTGTTCCAGAGTGGACTGGTCCAGTTCCCATTCGTGGCTGACTGATTTCAGTCTGCTCAGTGTGTCCGCCGTCTCGTTGAGAACACCGGGAAGATGCTCCGCTTTTAGCGATATCCCATGTTGGATCGCCCATTCCCAGATTGTCTGAGCTTCTTTTGACAAAAGACGAGACCTGGTACCACCCTCCTTGTTTATGTACTGCATGGCCGTCGTATTGTTCGTTCGTACCAGTACTGCAGACTGCTCTATCTGCGGGAGAAAAGCCTGTAAGGCCAGCCGAATCGCCCTGAGCTTCAGCAGATTGATATGTAGAAGACGATGTTGAGGTAGCCAACGGCCGCTTACGTGCAGGTCTTGCAAGACCGCTCCCCAGCCCTCCAGCGAGGCGTCCGTAGTTATTATTTGAGGAGCTGGGGTGACCCTGAAGGAGAGGCCCTGAGAAATGTTCTCCTCGTTCGTCCACCATGATGCGGCATCCCTCATGGACACGGTAACGAAGATCTTGTCCTCGAAGGACCCGTCCACTTGGCGCCACTGCAAGTCTAGCTCCTCCTGGAGAGGGCGCATCCGTAACCTGCAGTGATGATTTAGAGGAATGCAGGAAGAAATGGACCCTAGGAGGGACTTGTAGAGGCGAACTGAAAGTGACTGTCTTCTTATAAGCAGACGGGCCATGACCATCAGCTTTTCTTGTCTCTCCAGGGTCGGAAAAGCTTTGTTGAGGAACGTGTCCAGAATGGCTCCCAGGAACCGGGCTGTTCTGGATGGACACAGAGTCGACTTTTCCGTGTTGAGAGTAAGACCCAGATTGTCGAAAAGGTGTGTGCACGCCGCAACCGATTCCTCTGCCGCGTGCTTGGAAGAAGCCTTTAGCAACCAGTCGTCCAGGTAAGGGAAAACCTGATGCTGTTGCTTTTGCAGAAAAGCTGCCAGGGGAGCTAGTACTTTTGTAAAGATCCGCGGAGCAGATCTGAGTCCAAATGGCAGGACTTTGAACTGAAAGTGGCTCTTGGCTACTGTGAAGCGAAGGAACTTCCTGTGGGCTGGATGGATGGGTATATGAAAGTATGCGTCCTCTAGATCCAATGTGGCCATGTAATCTCCTGAGTTGAAGAGTCGAAGGATGTCCTGTAAGGAAACCATTCGAAATGACTGTTTGATGAGAAAGGTGTTGAGCTCCCTCAGATCTAGAATAGGGCGCCACTTCTTTAAGGTCTTCCGAATCAGGAAGAACCGGGAGTGGAAACCCTCTCCCCGCTGAGAGAGAGGAACCGGCTCTATCGTCCCTTTCAGGAGCATTTGATGGACTTGCAAACGTAGAAGACGAAGATGTTTTGACTTGGTGGCATGAGGGGGCTTGGGAGGCGGTGCCTGGACAAACTCCAGAGTATGGCCGTATTGAATGATGTTCAGAACCCAACGATCCGATGTTATTTGCTGCCAGTTGTGGAAGTAATGTGAGATTCTGCCTCCCACTGGTGTTACAGGAGGAGAAGGGACAGTAGTTAGAGCCAGCAAGCCGCTATTGGCGCTTAGAGGAGTCTTTCCCCTGGTGTCCTTGTCTTCCTCTGTTATTCGATCTAGAGAAAGAAGATGATTGACCCTGCCGCTGGTTATATTGCGGGCGGTACGATTGAGAGGCTGATGTATATGAAGAATACCATTGTTGTTGGTATCCACCTCTGTAGGTAGGAAGGCCTCTGCCCCCACGAAAGGGGACCTTGCGGTATTGCAGAGTCCCTAAGGATTTTGCAGTCTCCGTGTCTTTTTTGATATCCTGGAGCACATCATCAATGTGCTTCCCAAAGAGAGCCTCTCCATCGAAGGGAAGATCCAAGATTTTGTTTTGGACCTCTGGATGAAACCATGTAGCTCAAAGCCAGCCTTGGCAACGAAGGACAGCAGCTCCCGCTAAGGAGCGGAATGCAGTCGTTGCCATGTCCATTGCACAGTCAATGACCTCTGAAGAGGTCCTCTCACCCTCTTGAAGTATCTTTTTCGCCTCCTCTCTCGCATCTTCCGGCAATTGATACAGATAGGGGGAAAGGTTGCACCACATCTGATGATCGTAGCAACCAAGTATTGCTAAGGCATTTGCAGCCCTGACCATCAGGCTGGACATGGAGGAAAACCTCTTGCCGGCGTTATCGAGGCGTCTGCCCTCTTTATCTGGAGGTGTCGTGAGGGGAGCTGAAGGATTTTTGGACTTTCTTTGGGCTGCCTGGGAGATGACAGAGTCCGGTTTAGGCTGACTGACCAGGCAGGCCGGGCTATCCTCAG
The DNA here is from genome assembly GCA_963921515.1 of Calotriton arnoldi. Lineage (NCBI taxonomy): Eukaryota > Metazoa > Chordata > Amphibia > Caudata > Salamandridae > Calotriton > Calotriton arnoldi. Next base: position 57,558 of record CAWUFW010020353.1, read on the forward strand.
GAGGCTTATATTTCTTTTCAAGGCGAGGCAGTACTGGAATTACCGTGGCCGGATTTCTCATTACCTTTAGACCCTCATCCCAGACATGACCAACTATAGGAATGGTCTGAACTGATTTTTTGTAAGGCTCCTTGAAGTCATATAGGAAACATTCGGACTGCACCGTGGGCATGGGCAGTTTGAATCTCTTAGCAGCCCTTTCCATCAAATTATGGAAACCCCCTATGTCTCCAGGGGGAGAATCCACTGGTGCTGGTGAAGGCAAAGCTGGATCAGGAATGATGTAGTCATTCCACTCCGTGTCAGGATCTGGATGAGTGACGTTGCCCTGGTCCTCATCAGAGGTATCATCCTGGATGAGAAGGACGTTTGATGGTGTATCTGGAGCCACGGGTAGTGGTGGAGGCGTGGCAATGGAGGGGTAGAAGCCAGTGCCGGTGGAACAGCTGTAACTGGCACCCCGACCGGAGCCGGAGATTGCATTAGGAATCTCCGTCTATAGTCTGAAAGCATAAATTGTAAGTCCGTTAGTAGGGAGGAAGGCATAGAGACCATCTGTTGCTGGTAGACCTCTTGATAACCTAAGGGAGGATCATACTGCTACTCCTCTACGTACTCTTCCTCAGAGTCTGTGTCCTGGCACTTAACGTGCAACTGAGACTGGCTATTCGCATATCCATAAGGTCCGTCATCCTCCTCCGATCCCTCCTCTTCAAGGAGGAGTGCAGGTGGTAGAGGAGTCACCCTCCTGGGGGAAGTCATCTCAGGGGTAATCTGGCGCTTTCTGATCGTCAGTGCAATTTTTTCCCTCGTCGACGAGGTCGTCGACGGGGTCATCGTCGATAATGTAAGGGTCGTCGACGAAGACATGAACGCCATCGACGGTATCGTCATCGAGATCGTTGTCACCTCTGCAGCAGATGCTGCCGTCGTTGTGGTCGACATGGTTGCCGTCATCACCACCGCCAGAGTTGTCACCACTGCGGATCCCACAACCGGCGTCGATGTCGTCGACGCTGAACTCTGTAGCGTAGTCGAAGGAGACGAGGAAATCACCGTCGACGAGCCCGTCGACGGAGTCAGAACTGAAGGAGACGAGGACTTTGACTGTACCTTTGAAGTCTTCGTCAACGGAGTCGTTGACAGCGTCGTTGACGAGTGAACTTTCTTCACCAGCTTACCATCCGCAGAGAGAGATGAGGGCTTTTTGAAGGCTTTTGGAGCTGCCGGAGGAGAAGATGGAGGAACTGAACTGGACTTCCTCTCTGATGGCACTCCCGCTGATAGTCCTTCCCTCTCCTTTACACCACGGTGAGGAGATCTGCTAGGACTACGCATTTCAGACCTATGAGAGGTCTTTTTCAAGGCTTTACTGGGACGGTCTTTAGAAGGTGAAGGAGAAGACCTACCCCTTTTCACAGACCTCCTAGAAGATGAAGCGGAGGAGGCCTCATCACTATCACTGGAGACTGGCTCTTTCCTTGACATAAGCTTCAGGAGTCAGGTCAAGAGACGCCCCTCACGGTCTTGCAAAGTCTTCGCTGAGAAGGTCCGGCATATCTTAGTCTGCTGCCTTATGGTCTGGGTACAGACAGTACATGCAATCCTTGTGCTTGTCCTCCACATAAAGTCTCTTCTTAGCACAGGTTGCACACGCTTTAAAGAGGGCTTTCTTCTCTTTGTCAGACATATTGACACATAGTCTAAGCAGGTCTTGAAGAAAAACAGGTGAAAAAACTGTTGGAATAAGGTTGACAGGAAAAAACTGAGCAGAGCTCAACGGAGACTCCCTTGCACAACATGCAGTAGAAAATCTGTGGGTCTGAGGTTCTCTCAGGAAGGTTCTAAAGGGTGAGGCTGATCTCATTGGTTGTTCATTTTATTTGGTCTCTTTTACAAAAAGAGGTGGATATGTTACAAAACTAGAATGGGCCTAGGCCTAGTTTCTTTTTTTGTAATGGTTTCTATTGCTATTTTATGTATACCGGGGACTCCCATCTCGATGACGGGGAATGATTCAAGCATGGCAATCTATGAAAGTTCCAATACTGGAGTAATAACAACAATTAGGAATAACAGGATCTAACATCTTTATTTTAGCACATACCTATCATTTAAGAAATATTGAAACTCAAAATATGACCCCACTATAAGGTACTGAGGACCTTCAGATGCTATGAACTTTATTTAATTAAAAGCAAAATAAATAAATGTGAGTTCGACTTACCATATAAATTCACAACAGAATGCAGAAGGCTGCTGATGACGTTGGCTTTTTTTTTTTCGTCTCAGCAACGCAGAGAAATTCGCTTCTGAAATACTGCCAACTGCTGTTCATTCAGTATATTCTGCAGATGGAAAAGTCCACTGTTAGTCGATTATAAGAACTTGAATATTTTCAAACTAATGCAATACCACAAAAAACAGATTTTTATAAAGCGTTAATAATCAGTACTATGACGTCGCTAATATTGTGAAAATCCTCATATCGCTAAAAATTCATATCTCAAATTTTGTTTTCAACCTAGCATACATCTCTCAATCCTATGCCTCATTTGCTACCACTCTCCACACAACTCTAGCACCTATATTGGATCATAGATAAAAAGATCAGATTGCCAGCCAAGTGACAGCGTACCCTTCTCACTGCAATTCTTTTAGCTCATGATACACCAAAAGCAATTAATTCATCTGATGAGTTGAAGGAGGGAGGTTTATGCTCCAGTTACTGAGGATAATAACAATTAGGAATAACAGGATCTAACATCTTCATTTTAGCACATACCTATCAGTTAAGTAATAGTGAAATTGAGAATAGTATGACCCCACTACAAGGTACTGAGGACCTTCAGATGCTATGAACTTCATTTAATGAAAAGCAGAATAAATAAATGTGAGTTTGACTTACCATATAAATTCATAACGGAATGCAGATGGCTGCTGATGACCTGGGTTTTTTTTTTTGGTCTCAGCAACGCATAGAAATTCGCTTCTGCAATACTGCCAAATGCTGGTCATTCAGTGTATTCTGCAAATGAAAAACTCCACAGTTAGTCCATTATAAGAACTGAATATTTTCAAACTAATGCAATACCACAAAAAACAGATTTTTATAAAGCGTTAATAATCAGTACTGTGGCGTCGCTAATATTGTGAAAATCCACAGCTCGCTAAAAATTCATATCTCAAATTTTGTTTTCAACCTAGCATACATCTCAATCCTATGCCTCATTTGCTACCACTCTCCACACAACTCTAGCACCTATATTGGATTATAGATAAAAAGATCAGATTGCCAGCCAAATGACAACGTACCCTTCTCACTGCAATTCTTTTAGCTCATGATACACCAAAAGCAATTAATTAATCTAATAAGTTGAAGGAGGGAGGTTTATGCTCCAGTTACTGAGAATAATAACAATTAGAAATAACAGGATCTAACATCTTCATTGTAGCACATAACTATCAGTTAAGCAATAGTGAAATTGAGAATAGCATGACCCCACTACAAGGTACTGAGGACCTTCAGATGCTATGAACTTCATTTAATGAAAAGCATAATAAATAAATGTGAGTTCGACTTACCATATAAATTCATAACGGAATGCAGATGGCTGCTGGTGACGCCGCCTTTTTTTTTGTTGGTCTAAGCAACGCAGAGAATTTTGCTTCTGCAATAATGCCAACTGCTGGTCATTCAGTATATTCTGCAAATGGAAAAGTCCACTGTTAGTCCATTATAAGAACTTGAATATTTTCAATCTAATGCAATACCACAAAAAACAGATTTTTATAAAGCGTTAATAATCAGTACCATGGCGTCGCTAATATTGTGAAAATCCACAGCTCGCTAAAAATTCATATCTCAAATTTTGGTTTCAACCTAGCTGTGGGAGGGCAGGTCGGATAAACAGACGCGGAGGCCGAATATATGGTCCAAAGATTCGTGGTTTATTATTATCAGGAGCCGCTGTCTTAGGTTTCACTACAGGGATGGGGTGTTCTTCTCCGGGTTTAGTCCTCTCTCCCCAGGGTTGGGAACCGGGACTGGTTCGGTCCGCCTCTTCATCTTCAGAGCTGAGGTGAAGAGGGCTGGGATCTGGCTTGTCCGTCGTGCTGGCTTTCACCCGGAGGCTCGTACCGAGGAAAAGAAAAACGGAGGCCGTCAGTGATATTCTGGTAATGAGGGGGGGTGGGTGCGTAGACAAAACAAAACCTGTCACCTTCACCCGGTGGTTTCGAGGGTTGTTCTAAGGTACATGCACAGTCTGTTGGAAGTCACGATGAGGAAAGGGAAAGAGAAAGAGGGGATGGTGTGCCCTTTTGTCAAAGAAAGGGAAAAACAACAGAAAGTATCGTGCCCGAAATGCCAGTAGAGTTTATTCTCTCCTGCTGGGTCAGAGATAGTTGCTCTCTCCCCCTGTGCCCGTTACCACCCTCCTCCCGCCTCCCACGTCTACTCCAACCCGCCTTCCCCAAAACCAACGCCACTCACCGGCTCCGCCGCAACTCTCCTGAGCTGCGGCCGCTCTTCAGCCTCCTCCGGTGGACGCCACCACTCTTTTGTCCACTGGTCATCTTCTTCCTCCTCCTCCTCGATGCCACTCCAGTCGCCGTCCTCTCGGACTCCGCTCGGTGTTCGGCTCTCGTCCTGTACTCTGCTCCTCGTCCTCCTCTTGTCTCACGCTCTGCTCCTCGTCCTCCTCTCGTCCCACCTTCTTGCCTCGCTGTGAAAAAACACGAAAGATGGGTGTGTCTCTCCCCCTGACAGCGGCTTTCCTGTGTACGCCCCTAGCAGGCCGATCTCTACATGCAAAGGAGTCTGGTCGCTGTTGTTCTCCAACAGCCGCCGGCATTGACATCCCGGAGCCCACCTTCTCACATCCCTTTCCCCTTGCTGTCTTACTACAAGGGTTTTGTTCTTGGGGGTACCTTGACAGGAAGTCCACGTTTCCTTGTTCCGATCCCTTTCGATGCTGGGTTTGGAGCCGGTAGGGCTGTAATGCCAGAAACTACCTCAACACTCTTTCGTTGTTTCCCTTGTTTCGTGCTAGCCATTCCAAGGGGGCGTGATCAGTGTATAAAGTAAACTCTCTCCCTTCTAGGTAGTATCGTAGAGTGTCTATGGCCCATTTGATTGCTAATGCCTCCTCTATGACGGCATAGTTTCGTTCTCTAGGAAACAGCTTCCTACTGCTGTACAATATGGGTTTCTCCTCTCCTTGTTTCGTTACTTGAGACAGCACTGCCCCTAGACCCTGTTCCGAGGCATCCGTCTGGAGTATAAAGGGAAGAGTGTAATCTGGACTGGCTAACACGGTATCGGAAGTAAGGGAAGTTTTTAGGGTCTCAAAAGCCTGTAGAATCTCCCATGAGGGGTTCCCCAACCTGACCTCTGTTTTTACAGTTTTCTGTAACAAGTTGGTGAGGGGGGCCGCAATTTGTGAAAAATTGGGAATAAAACGTCGGTAATATCCGAGCAGTCCTAAAAAAGCACGGAGGTCTTTCTTCGATTTGGGTAACGGGATTTGGGAGATAGCTGTCAATTTGGAATCTTGGGGTCTGATGGCTCCTTTACCCAATAGATATCCTAGATACCGGACTTTTTGGGCTGCAAGACGGCTTTTGGCAGGGTTGATCTTAAGACCATGGTGTCCTAGGGCTTTTACCACTTGTGACAAATGGGACAGGTGTTGTTCCCAACTGTCGCTATAGATGACAATGTCGTCTATATATGCACCGGCATACTTCTCATGAGGCCGTAGGATTTGATTCATGGCTCTCTGAAAAGTAGCCGGAGCTCCATGCAATCCAAAGGGTAATACCTTAAATTGGTATAATCCATCTCGGGTGGAGAACGCTGTTTTTTCCTTGTCTTGTTCACGCAGGGGTATTTGCCAGTACCCTTTACAGAGGTCCAGGGTACTGATGTATTTGACCTGCCTATTCTCTCGACCATCTCGTCCACTCTTGGGAGGGGATATGTGTCAAATTCAGATATTTTATTTACCTCTCTAAAATCGATACAGAAGCGTACCGAGCCATCCGGCTTCGGTACGAGGACAATCGTCAAATTCCATTCGCTGATGGACAGTTCAATGACGTCCATCTGTATCATCTTCTGTACTTCCTCTCGAATGGTGTGCCGGCGGGCTTCGGGTACTCGGTAAGGTCGGAGACGTACTCGTTTACCGGGGGTCTTGATGGCGTGTTCTACCAGGGACGTCCTTCCAGGGGACGTGGAAAAGGTGTCATGGAGAGGAAGAAGTACATCTGCCAAATTCATCCTCAAATTAGGAGGGAGGGCCGGATCCATGCACTGCTCAAACAAGGGAACCGTTACCACCGCGTTGTTAGTGAGAGCCGGCAAGGGGCACTCCCATTTCTTCAACACATTAACGTGGTAGATTTGGGAGGTGCCTCGAGCCGGATCCGTCTCAACGCGGTAAGTCACAGGCGTTACCTTTTCCCTCACAGTGTATGGTCCCTGCCATTGTCCCAACAATTTGTGGTCGGAGGAGGCCATCATGAGCAGTACGGCATTGCCTACTGTGAAGGATCTCTCCTTGGCTTTCTTGTCGTATTGTACCTTTTGTGCCGCTTGGGCATCTTCTAGGTTGGTACGGACGATGGCTCTAATCTGGCCTAAATGGGTCTTGAGATTGGACACATAATCCACTAATGGTTTGGTGTTATCCGGTTCGGTTTCCCATTTTTCCTGGGACATGTCCAGCAGGGATCTGGGCTGATGGCCATATAACAACTCGAATGGTGAGTAGCCAGTGCTTTTCTGTACTTTACATCGCACAGCGAATAGGGCTAGGGGCAGCATATCCTCCCATTTCCTTGTTTCTAAGGCTAGAGTTTTTTAAGAGTGGTCTTAAGGGTAGCATTATACCGTTCAACTAGGCCGTCCGTTTGGGGGTGATATGCGGCGGTCCGTATTTGATGGATTCCCAACTGGGCACATACCTGTCTCATAACTTTGGATACAAATGGGGTCCCTTGATCTGTTAAGACCTCCTTCGGGAACCCTGTTCGCGAGAATACAGTTATCATAGCCTTAGCAATATTGGTATCATTCGGACGGCGTAAGGCCATTGCTTCCGGAAACCGGGTGGCATAGTCAACAAGGACCAAAACGTACCGACACCCACTCCGAGAAGGTAGCAGGGGTCCTATAATGTCCATCCCTACTCTACTGAAGGGTTCTTCTATGATGGGTAAAGGACGTAAGGGTGCTCGGGGTGGCTTGTATCGACTATTCTTCTGGCATATGGGACACTCCCTACAGTACCTTTTTACTTGTTGGAAAATACCGGGCCAATAGAACCGTTCCGTTATCTGTTTTTCCGTTTTCTCTTTCCCAAAGTGTCCCCCCCACAGGTGGCTATGGGCCAGAAACAATACCTTTTCCCTAAAGGGTCCCGGGACCAATAACTGGGGAGACTGGGTAGGGTTTCCTTTTCGGTATAGCAACCCGTTTCTAATGAAAAAATAAGGACCTACATGTAGGGGATCTTCTTGTGCTAGAGCGGAGTTCCATGCTTCCTGTAGGACGGGATCTTCCTGTTGAGTGGCACGGAAGTTTCTATCCGTTTCCCAGGGCGTGTCCTCTCGTATGATTGGCAACACTGTGGGGGGCTTCCTTTTTTCTGCCCTTTTCTGTTTCTTGCTCTTCCGTGGTTTGGGTTTGGTCCATTCCTGGTTTTCTTCACGGGAAAAGGGTGCCGTGGCCCACCATTCCTCTTCTTTGGTAGGGGCGCTTTTTATCAATTGGGGTAAGCTCGGGTAGTCGTCCCCAAGAATAACCTGTTCTGGCAAACTGGGGATGAGGCCCACCTTCAAAGTGGTGCCCGAGTCGTTCTGATGCTGTATCTGTACTTGGGTAGTGGGATACTGCTTCGTATCGCCGTGAACACATCGAATAGCGACAGTCCCGTCAATGGGTCCGATCCAGGGTTCTAGGTCTTGAGGTCTTATGACGCTTTGGCGGCAACCTGTGTCAGCCAAGGCAATGGCGGGTTGCCCGTTTACCATCACTTTGCAGTGGTACTGGGGAGGTCTTTTTTCAGGGGGGAAACAATAATAATTGCGAGCCATCCCTATCTCCATGGGCTCTTCCTTTTGCGGACAGAACCTGGCTATATGTCCCATTCCTCCGCAATGAAAACACTGGGGTCCCGGAAGAGGGGCTCTGTATATAGGAGGTCCGTGAGTTCCAGGAATGATGGTTACGAGTTCCGGTTTTTTGATAACCGACGGACGAGGGGGTCTGTGAACTCCAGAGCCGCCAGACCTCCATGAAGGATTGTCCTTTCCCTTTTGTATTTCCTGAGCGCGGCTGTATGCGCTGGCTATTTCTACTGCTGTCTCTAAGGTGAGGTGGGCCTGTTGCCGTACCCATCTCTGTATGGGTGGATGAAGGGAGGTCAAGTATTGCTCTAGGTAGATCTTGGCCATGATGCCATCCTTATCTGTGGTGGCAGGCTTCAGCCACCGATCTGTCATATCCTTCACCTGGAAATACAGTGCTCGAGGGGTCTCTTGGGGTACTTCTCTTATTTATCGTAGCTTTATCCTATAGGATTCATCATCTATTCCCAAACGCTCCATAATGCATTGTTTAATGTCTGCGTATGGGACAGCACCTTGGACTGTGGCAGCTTGATAAGCCGCCTGTAGATCTCCTGAAAGGAGGGGTCCCAGATACTATCCCCACCTGTCAGCGGGCCAGGCCGCCGCGGTGGCTATTCGTTCAAAGTTATTAAAAAAGAAATCCGGGTCTTCCCCACTAACATATCGTTGGAGTACCATGGATGGAAGGGTAGTGGGTCTCCTCTGATGTCCCAGGGCCTCGGTAAGTTTATCCATGGCTGCCCCGTGGGTTTGGCTTTGTCCCGTCAGCACCTGCTGTATCTTGCCTCGGTCCTCCTCCACCACCGTGAGGAACCGTTCCATCACCTTGCCCAGGTGTTCCTGGTTTTCCGCCATCTTTGCCATAGCAGCCTCCATGTCTCCGCCGGATCCCACTTCTGACACCACCTGTGGGAGGGCAGGTCGGATAAACAGACGCGGAGGCCGAATATATGGTCCAAAGATTTGTGGTTTATTATTATCAGGAGCCGCTGTCTTAGGTTTCACTACAGGGATGGGGTGTTCTTCTCCGGGTTTAGTCCTCTCTCTCCAGGGTTGGGAACCGGGACTGGTTCGGTCCGCCTCTTCGTCTTCAGAGCTGAGGTGAAGAGGGCTGGGCTCTGGCTTGTCCGTCGTGCCGGCTTTCACCCAGAGGCTCGTACCGAGGAAAAGAAAAATGGAGGCCGTTCTAAGGTACATGCACAGTCTGTTGGAAGTCACGATGAGGAAAGGGAAAGAGAAAGAGGGGATGGTGTGCCCTTTTGTCAAAGAAAGGGAAAAACAACAGAAAGTATTGTGCCCGAAATGCCAGTAGAGTTTATTCTCTCCTGCTGGGTCAGAGATAGTTGCTCTCTCCCCCTGTGCCAATTACCACCCTCCTCCCGCCTCCCACGTCTACTCCAACCTGCCTTCCCCAAAACCAACGCCACTCACCGGCTCCGCCGCAACTCTCCTGAGCTGCGGCCGCTCTTCAGCCTCCTCCGGTGGATGCCACCACTCTTCGGTCCAATGGTCGTCTGCTACCTCCGCCTCCTCGACGCCACTCCGGTCGCCGTCCTCTCGTCCCGGACTCCGCTCGGTGTTCGGCTCTCGTCCCGCACTCTGCTCCTCATCCTCCTCTTGTCTCACGCTCCCACTGACAGCGGCTTTCCTGTGTACGCCCCTAGCAGGCCGATCTCTACACGCAAAGGAGTCTGGTCGCTGTCGTTCTCCAACAGCCGCCGGCATTGACATCCCGGAGCCCACCTTCTCACATCAGCATACATCTCTCAATCCTATGCCTCATTTGCTACCACTCTCTACACAACTCTAGCACCTATATTGTGTCATAGATGAAAAGATCGGATTGCCAGCCAAGTAACACTGTACCCTTCTCACTGCAATTCTTTTATGATACACCAAAAGCAATTAATTCATCTGATAAGTTGAAGGAGGGAGGTTTATGCTACAGTTAGTGAGAAGAAAACAAGTTACTTACCTGTAACTTTAGTTCTCCAGTATTGGAAACTTTCATAGATTCCCATGCTTGAATCATTCCCTGTCGTCGAGATGGGAGTCCCCGGTATACATAAAATAGCAATAGAAACCATTACAAAAAAAGATACTAGGCCTAGGCCCATTCTAGTTTTGTAACATATCCACCTCTTTTTGTAAAAGAGACCAAATAAAATGAACAACCAATAAAATCAGCCTCACCCTTTAGAACCTTCCTGAGAGAACCTCAGATTTTCGTAGCCGTTGTTTAACCATATAACTGAAGATGCTGAAGGTCGAGCTTTTCCAGGGGAGGAGGGTGGGTCGCATGGGAATCTATGAAAGTTTCCAATACTGGAGAACTAAAGTTACAGATAAGTAACTTGTTTTCTTACTCCAGTATTGGAACTTTCATAGATTCCCATGCTTGAATCAGAGTAGCTAGCAGTTATGAGCACATTATTTTTGAACCTTGATTCCTTATTTAACCATTCTTGATTATTAAAACCGAAAGCCATGAGACATTAATAGGAATAAGCTTGTAAAGAGAAGAAGCCAATTCACCATAATCACAAAGTCAATGGTAAATAAACACATTTGTAAAGATAAGGAAAAAGTAAGAAACAAGCAAATGAAGTTCAAAAATGTGCAAAGAGCGTAAACAGAAAGACGGAAGGAGGGTTGAAAGGGAAAGCTCGCCACTTAATGAAAGAGGTTCCTCAGGACTGCTTGGCCCACAGCTGTGCCACTCTGCGTTGAAGTATCCAGGCAGTAATGTCTTGTAAATGTATGAGTACTGCTCCAGGTCGCTGCTCTGCAGATCTCCCGGATAGGAACTCCGGCAAAGAGGGCTATTGAAGAAGAAACCGCCCTCGTGGAGTGAGCACAGACCTGACCTTCAAGGGGCTTGCCCGCTGCTCAGTGACAATACTGGATACCGCTGGTAATCCAATGAGCAATCCCCTGCTTGGAAAGGGGAAACCCCTTACGAGGGGCGCTGAAAGCCACAAAGAGCTGAGGTGACTTCCTGAAGTCCTTAGTACGTTGGAGATAGAATTTTAAGCACCGCTGAATGTCCAGTGAGTGGAGTGCTTTTTCTGCTGGAGTAGTAGTTTGAGGGAAAAAAGATTTGAGTATGACCGGCTCGTTCAAATGAAAGTCTGAAGGCACTTTCGGTATGAACTTTGGGTTGGTACGGAGTATCACTGTCCCTCCTTAAATTGGAGAAAAGGTTCCTGAATGGTGAGTGCCTGTAATTCACCTACTCTCCTAGCCGAAGTTAAGGCTAGCAGAAGAGCCACCTTCCAGGAGAGGAATTTCAAGTCCGCCCGATGAATAGGCTCAAAGGGATGCTTCATGAGCTGGGTGAGAAACAAATTAAGGTGCCAAAGAGGCTGCGGAGGCTTGACTGGAGGGAAAACTCTAAAAAGGCCCTTGAGAAACTGTTTAATTATCCTTGCCAACCAGAGGGAAGGACCAGAAGATGTGTGTCTGAAGCGAGAGATGGCGGCAAGATGCACTTTGATGGAGGAGTGAGCCAGCCCGCCTTTGCTAACGAAAGAATGTAAGGAAGAACTTCATTAGGGTGCAGGAGAAAGAGGATGAATGCCCTCCTGCTGGCACCAAAGGCAGAAACGCTTCCACTTTAGCTGGTATGTTTTGTTGGTACTTGGAGCCCGTGCCTGAGAAAGTACGTCTCTACATTCTGCAGAGAGGGTCAAATCAAGAAATTCTCGGTGCTCAGGAGCCATGCCGATAACTGCAGGGATCGAGGATCCGGATGCCAGACTTGGCCCTGGGACATTGTCAGCAGCGAAGGAATCGGCTGCAACGGAAGTGGACGCTCCAGAGAGAGGAGATGCAGCTCTGTGAACCAAAATTGGCGGGGTCACGCAGGAGCTATCAAAATCATTTTGCAAGGCTCCGTCTTGAGCATCCTGAGAAGTCTGGGGATCAGCGGAATGGGGGAAAAGCATAAACAAAGGCGCCTGACCAGGCCATCGAAAGCGCATTCCCCAATGATCCCGGATGGTGAAGCCTGCTTGCGTAGAATCAGCATTTCTTGTTCTCCGGCGTGGCAAAGAGGTCTATGGACGGCCTGCCCCATAGGCGAAAAACCTGTTCCAGATTGGACTGGTCCAGTTCCCATTCGTGGCTGACTGATTTCAGTCTGCTCAGTGTGTCCACCGTCTCGTTGAGAACACCGGGAAGATGCTCCGCTTTTAGCGATATCCCATGTTGGATCGCCCATTCCCAGATTGTCTGAGCTTCTTTTGACAAAAGACGAGACCTGGTACAACCCTCCTTGTTTATGTGATGCATGGCCGTCGTATTGTTCGTTCGTACCAGTACTGCAGACTGCTCTATCCGCGGGAGAAAAGCCTGTAAGGCCAGCCGAATCGCCCTGAGCTTCAGCAGATTGATATGTAGAAGACGATGTTGGGGTAGCCAACGGCCGCTTACGTGCAGGTCTTGCAAGACCGCTCCCCAGCCCTCCAGCGAGGCGTCCGTAGTTATTATTTGAGGAGCTGGGGTGACCCTGAAGGAGAGGCCCTGAGAAATGTTCTCCTCGTTCGTCCACCATGATGCGGCATCCCTCATGGACACGGTAATGAAGATCTTGTCCTCGAAGGACCCGTCCACTTGGCGCCACTGCAAGTCTAGCTCCTCCTGGAGAGGGCGCATCCGTAACCTGCAGTGAGGAATTAGAGGAATGCAGGAAGAAATGGACCCTAGGAGGGACTTGTAGAGGCGAACTGAAAGTGACTGTCTTCTTATAAGCAGACGGGCCATGACCATCAGCTTTTCTTGTCTCTCCAGGGTCGGAAAGGCTTTGAGGAACGTGTCCAGAATGGCTCCCAGGAACCGGGCTGTTCTGGATGGACACAGAGTCGACTTTTCCGTGTTGAGAGTAAGACCCAGATTGTCGAAAAGGTGTGTGCACGCCGCAACCGATTCCTCTGCCGCGTGCTTGGAAGAAGCCTTTAGCAACCAGTCGTCCAGGTAAGGGAAAACCTGATGCTGTTGCTTTTGCAGAAAAGCTGCCAGGGGAGCTAGTACTTTTGTAAAGATCCGCGGAGCAGATCTGAGTCCAAATGGCAGGACTTTGAACTGAAAGTGGCTCTTGGCTACTGTGAAGCGAAGGAACTTCCTGTGGGCTGGATGGATGGGTATATGAAAGTATGCGTCCTCTAGATCCAATGTGGCCATGTAATCTCCTGAGTTGAGGAGTCGAAGGATGTCCTGTAAGGAAACCATTCGAAATGACTGTTTGATGAGAAAGGTGTTGAGCTCCCTCAGATCTAGAATAGGGCGCCACTTCTTTAAGGTCTTCCGAATCAGGAAGAACCGGGAGTGGAAACCCTCTCCCCGCTGAGAGAGAGGAACCGGCTCTATCGCCCCTTTCAGGAGCATTTGATGGACTTCCAAACGTAGAAGACGAAGATGTTTTGACTTGGTGGCATGAGGGGGCTTGGGAGGCGGTGCCTGGACAAACTCCAGAGTATGGCCGTATTGAATGATGTTCAGAACCCAACGATCCGATGTTATTTGCCGCCAGTTGTGGAAGTAATGTGAGATTCTGCCTCCCACTGGTGTTACAGGAGGAGGAGGGACAGCAAGCCGCTATTGGCGCTTAGAGGAGTCTTTCCCCTGGCGTCCTTGTCTTCCTCTGTTATTCGATCTAGAGAAAGAAGATGATTGACCCTGCCGCTGGTTATATTGCGGGCGGTAAGATTGAGAGGCTGATGTATATGAAGAATACCGTTTTTGTTGGTATCCACCTCTGTAGGTAGGAAGGCCTCTGCCTCTGGCCCCACAAAAGGGGACCTTGCGGTATTGCAGAGTCCCTAAGGATTTTGCAGTCTCCGTGTCTTTTTTGATATCCTGGAGCACATCATCAATGTGCTTCCCAAAGAGAGCCTCTCCGTCGAAGGGAAGATCCAAGATTTTGTTTTGGACCTCTGGACGAAACCATGTAGCTCGAAGCCAGCCTTGGCAACGAAGGACAGCAGCTCCCGCTAAGGAGCGGAATGCAGTCGTTGCCATGTCCATTGCACAGTCAATGACCTCTGAAGAGGTCCTCTCACCCTCTTGAAGTATCTTTTTCGCCTCCTCTCTCGCATCTTCCGGCAATTGATCCAGATAGGGGGAAAGGTCGCACCACATCTGACGATCGTAGCGACCAAGTATTGCTAAGGCATTTGCAGCCCTGACCATCAGGCTGGACCTGGAGGAAAACCTCTTGCCGGCGTTATCGAGGCATCTGCCCTCTTTATCTGGAGGTGTCGTGAGGGGAGCTGAAGGATTTTTGGACTTTCTTTGGGCTGCCTGGGAGATGACAGAGTCCGGTTTAGGCTGACTGACCAGGCAGGCCGGGCTATCCTCAGGAGCCTTATATTTCTTTTCAAGGCGAGGCAGTACTGGAATTACCGTGGCCGGATTTCTCATTACCTTTAGACCCTCATCCCAGACATGACCAACTATAGGAATGGTCTGAACTGATTTTTTGTAAGGCTCCTTGAAGTCATATAGGAAACATTCGGACTGCACCGTGGGCATGGGCAGTTCGAATCTCTTAGCAGCCCTTTCCATCAAATTATGGAAACCCCCTATGTCTCCAGGGGGAGAATCCACTGGTGCTGTTGAAGGCAAAGCTGGATCAGGAATGATGTAGTCATTCCACTCCGTGTCAGGATCTGGATGAGTGACGTTGCCCTGGTCCTCATCAGAGGTATCATCCTGGATGAGAAGGACGTTTGATGGTGTATCTGGAGCCACGGGCAGTGGTGGAGGCGGTGGCAATGGAGGGGTAGAAGCCAGTGCCGGTGGAACAGCTGTAACTGTCACCCCGACCGGAGCCGGAGATTGCATTGGGAATCTCCGTCTATAGTCTGAAAGCATAAATTGTAAGTCCGTTAGTAGGGAGGAAGGCATAGAGACCATCTGTTGCTGGTAGACCTCTTGATAACCTAAGGGAGGATCATACTGCTACTCCTCTACGTACTCTTCCTCAGAGTCTGTGTCCTGGCACTTAACGTGCAACTGAGACTGGCTATTCGCATATCCATAAGGCCCGTCATCCTCCTCCGATCCCTCCTCTTCAAGGAGGAGTGCAGGTGGTAGAGGAGTCACCCTCCTGGGGGAAGTCATCTCAGGGGTAATCTGGCGCTTCCTGATCGTCAGTGCAATTTTTTCCCTCGTCGACGAGGTCATCGACGGGGTCATCGTTGATAATGTAAGGGTCGTCGACGAAGACATGAACGCCATCGACGGTACCGTCGTCGAGATCGTTGTCACCTCTGCAGCAGATGCTGCCGTCGTCGTCGTTGTGGTCGACGTGGTTGCCGTCGTCACCACCGCCAGAGTTGTCACCACTGCGGATCCCACAACCGGCGTCGATGTCGTCGACGCTGAACTCTGTAGCGTAGTCGAAGGAGACGAGGAAATCACCGTTGACGAGCCCGTCGACGGAGTCAGAACTGAAGGAGACGAGGACTTTGACTGTACCTCTGAAGTCTTCGTCAACGGAGTCGTTGACAGCGTCGTTGACGAGTGAACTTTCTTCACCAGCTTACCATCCGCAGAGAGAGATGAGGGCTTTTTGAAGGCTTTTGGAGCTGCCGGAGGAGAAGATGGAGGAACTGAACTGTACTTCCTCTCTGATGGCACTCCCGCTGATAGTCCTTCCCTCTCCTTTACACCACGGTGAGGAGATCTGCTAGGACTATGCATTTCAGACCTATGAGAGGTCTTTTTCAAGGCTTTACTGGGACGGTCTTTAGAAGGTGAAGGAGAAGACCTACCCCTTTTCACAGACCTCCTAGAAGATGAAGCGGAGGAGGCCTCATCACTATCACTGGAGACTGGCTCTTTCCTTGACATAAGCTTCTGGAGCCAGGTCAAGAGACCCCCCTCACGGTCTTGCAAAGTCTTCGCTGAGAAGATCCGGCATATCTTAGTCTGCTGCCTTATGGTCTGGGTACAGACAGTACATGCAATCCTTGTGCTTGTCCTCCACATAAAGTCTCTTCTTAGCACAGGTTACACACACTTTAAAGAGGGCTTTCTTCTCTTTGTCAGACATATTGACACGTAGTCTAAGCAGGTCTTGAAGAAAAACAGGTGAAAAAACTGTTGGAATAAGGTTGACAGGAAAAAACTGAGCAGAGCTCAACAGAGACTCCCTTGCACAACGTGCGGTAGAAACTCTGTGGGTCTGAGGTTCTCTCAGGAAGGTTCTAAAGGGTGAGGCTGATCTGATTGGTTGTTCATTTTATTTGGTCTCTTTTACAAAAAGAGGTGGATATGTTACAAAACTAGAATGTGCCTAGGCCTAGTTTCTTTTTTTGTAATGGTTTCTATTGCTATTTTATGTATACCGGGGACTCCCATCTCGACGACGGGGAATGATTCAAGCATGGGAATCTATGAAAGTTCCAATACTGGAGTAATAACAACAATTAGGAATAACAGGATCTAACATCTTTATTTTAGCACATACCTATCATTTAAGAAATATTGAAACTGAAAATATGACCCCACTATAAGGTACTGAGGACCTTCAGATGCTATGAACTTTATTTAATGAAAAGCAAAATAAATAAATGTGAGTTCGACTTACCATATAAATTCACAACAGAATGCAGAAGGCTGCTGATGACGTTGGCTTTTTTTTTTTCGTCTCAGCAACGCAGAGAAATTCGCTTCTGAAATACTGCCAACTGCTGTTCATTCAGTATATTCTGCAGATGGAAATGTCCACTGTTAGTCGATTATAAGAACTTGAATATTTTCAAACTAATGCAATACCACAAAAAACTGATTTTTATAAAGCGTTAATAATCAGTACTATGACGTCGGTAATATTGTGAAAATCCTCAGCTCGCTAAAAATTCATATCTCAAATTTTGTTTTCAACCTAGCATACATCTCTCAATCCTATGCCTCATTTGCTACCACTCTCCACACAACTCTAGCACCTATATTGGATCATAGATAAAAAGATCAGATTGCCAGCCAAGTGACAGCGTACCCTTCTCACTGCAACTCTTTTAGCTCATGATACACCAAAAGCAATTAATTAATCTGATGAGTTGAAGGAGGGAGGTTTATGCTCCAGTTACTGAGAATAATAACAATTAGGAATAACAGGATCTAACATCTTCATTTTAGCACATACCTATCAGTTAAGTAATAGTGAAATTGAGAATAGTATGACCCCACTACAAGGTAGTGAGGACCTTCAGATGCTATGAACTTCATTTAATGAAAAGCATAATAAATAAATGTGAGTTTGACTTACCATATAAATTCATAACGGAATGCAGATGGCTGCTGATGACACTGGGTTTTTTGTTTTTGGTCTCAGCAACGCATAGCAATTCGCTTCTGCAATACTGCCAAATGCTGGTCATTCAGTATATTCTGCAAATGGAAAACTCCACAGTTAGTCCATTATAAGAACTTGAATATTTTAAAACTAATGCAATACCACAAAAAACAAATTTTTATAAAGCGTAAATAATCAGTACTGTTGTGTCGCTAATATTGTGAAAATGCTTAGCTTGCTAAAAATTCCCATCTCAATTTTTGTTTTCAACCTAGCATACATATCTCAATCCTATGCCTCATTTGCAACCACTCTCTACACAACTCCAACACCTATATTGGATCATAGATAAAATGATCGGATTGCCAGCCAAGTGACAGCGTTCCCTTCACACTGCAATTGTTTTAGCTCATGATACACCAAAAGCAATTAATTCATCTGATGAGTTGAAGGAGTGAGGTTTATGCTCCAGTTACTGAGAATAATAACAATTAGGAATAACAGGATCTAACATCTTCATTTTAGCACATACCTATCAGTTAAGTAATAGTGAAATTGAGAATCGTATGACCCCACTACAAGGTAGTGAGGACCTTCAGATGCTATGAACTTCATTTAATGAAAAGCATAATAAATAAATGTGAGTTTGACTTACCATATAAATTCATAACGGAATGCAGATGGCTGCTGATGACACTGGGTTTTTTGTTTTTGGTCTCAGCAACGCATAGCAATTCGCTTCTGCAATACTGCCAAATGCTGGTCATTCAGTATATTCTGCAAATGGAAAACTCCAGAGTTAGTCCATTATAAGAACTTGAATATTTTCAAACTAATGCAATACCACAAAAAACAGATTTTTATAAAGCGTAAATAATCAGTACTGTTGTGTCGCTAATATTGTGAAAATGCACAGCTTGCTAAAAATTCCCATCTCAATTTTTGTTTTCAACCTAGCATACATATCTCAATCCTATGCCTCATTTGCAACCACTCTCTACACAACTCCAACACCTATATTGGATCATAGATAAAATGATCGGATTGCCAGCCAAGTGACAGCGTTCCCTTCACACTGCAATTGTTTACCTTATGATACACCAAAAGCAATTAATTCATCTGATAAGTTGAAGGAGGGAGGTTTATGCTACAGTTAGTGAGAATAATAACAATTAGGAATAACAAGATCTAACATCTTCATTTGACCACATAACTATCAGTTAAGAAATAGTGAAATTGAGAATAGTATGACCCCACTATAAGGTACTGAGGACCTTCAGATGCTATGAACTTCATTTAATGAAAAACATAATAAATAAACGTGAGTTCGACTTACCATATAAATTCATAACGGAATGCAGATGGCTGCTGATGACGCTGGCTTATTTATTTTTTTCTCAGCAACGCAGAGAAATTCGCTTCTGAAATACTGCCAACTGCTGGTCATTCAGTTTATTCTGCAGATGGAAAAGTCCACTGTTATTCCATTATAAGAAATTGAATATTTTCAAACTAATGCAATACCACAAAAAACAGATTTTTATAAAGCTTTAATGATCAGTACTATGGCATTGCTAATATTGTGAAAATCCACAGCTCGCTAAAAATTCATATCTCAAATTTTGTTTTCAACCTAGCATACATCTCAATCCTATGCCTCATTTGCTACCACTCTCCACACAACTCTAGCACCTATATTGGATTATAGATAAAAAGATCAGATTGCCAGCCAAGTGACAACGTACCCTTCTCACCGCAATTATTTTAGCTCATGATACACCAAAAGCAATTAATTCATCTAATAAGTTGAAGGAGGGAGGTTTATGCTCCAGTTACTGAGAATAATAACAATTAGAAATAACAGGATCTAACATCTTCATTGTAGCACATAACTATCAGTTAAGCAATAGTGAAATTGAGAATAGCATGACCCCACTACAAGGTACTGAGGGCCTTCAGATGCTATGAACTTCATTTAATGAAAAGCATAATAAATAAATGTGAGTTCGACTTACCATATAAATACATAACGGAATGCAGATGGCTGCTGATGACGCCGCCTTTTTTTTTTTTGGTCTAAGCAACGCAGAGAATTTTGCTTCTGCAATAATGCCAACTGCTGGTCATTCAGTATATTCTGCAAATGGAAAAGTCCACTGTTAGTCCATTATAAGAACTTGAATATTTTCAATCTAATGCAATACCACAAAAAACAGATTTTTATAAAGCGTTAATAATCAGTACCATGGCGTCGCTAATATTGTGAAAATCCACAGCTCGCTAAAAATTCATATCTGAAATTTTGGTTTCAACCTAGCATACATCTCTCAATCCTATGCCTCATTTGCTACCACTCTCTACACAACTCTAGCACCTATATTGTGTCATAGATGAAAAGATCGGATTGCCAGCCAAATAACAGTGTACCCTTCTCACTGCAATTCTTTTATGATACACCAAAAGCAATTAATTCATCTGATAAGTTGAAGGAGGGAGGTTTATGCTACAGTTAGTGAGAAGAAAACAAGTTACTTACCTGTAACTTTAGGTCTCCAGTATTGGAAACTTTCATAGATTCCCATGCTTGAATCATTCCCTGTCGTCGAGATGGGAGTCCCCGGTATACATAAAATAGCAATAGAAACCATTACAAAAAAAGAAACTAGGCCTAGGCCCATTCTAGTTTTGTAACATATCCACCTCTTTTTGTAAAAGAGACCAAATAAAATGAACAACCAATAAAATCAGCCTCACCCTTTAGAACCTTCCTGAGAGAACCTCAGACCCTCAGATTTTCGTAGCCGTTGTTTAACCATATTCCTGAAGATGCTGAAGGTCGAGCTTTTCCAGGGGAGGAGGGTGGGTCGCATGGGAATCTATGAAAGTTTCCAATACTGGAGAACTAAAGTTACAGGTAAGTAACTTGTTTTCTTCCTCCAATATTGGAACTTTCATAGATTCCCATGCTTGAATCAGAGTAGCTAGCAGTTATGAGCACATTTTTTTTAACCTTGATTCCTTATTTAACCATTCTTGATTATTAAAATCGAAAGCCATGAGACATTAATAGGAATAAGCTTGTAAAGAGAAGTAGCCAATTCACCATAATCACAAAGTCAATGGTAAATAAACACATTTGTAAACATAAGGAAAAAGTAAGAAACAAGCAAATGAAGTTCAAAAAAGAGCATAAACAGAAAGACGGAAGGAGGGTTGAAAGGGAAAGCTCGCCACTTAATGAAAGAGTTTCCTCAGGACTGCCTGGCCCACAGCTGTGCCACTCTGCGTTGAAGAATCCAGGCAGTAATGTCTTGTAAATGTATGAGTACTGCTCCAGGTCGCTGCTCTGAAGATCTCCCGGATAGGAACTCCAGCAAAGAGGGCTATCGAAGAAGAAACCACCCTCGTGGAGTGAGCACGGACCTGACCTTCAAGGGGCTTGCCCGCTGCTCAGTGACAATACTGGATAGCGCTGGTAATCCAACGAGCAATCCCCTGCTTGGAAAGGGGAAATCC
The DNA here is from genome assembly GCA_963921515.1 of Calotriton arnoldi. Taxonomy (NCBI): domain Eukaryota; kingdom Metazoa; phylum Chordata; class Amphibia; order Caudata; family Salamandridae; genus Calotriton; species Calotriton arnoldi. The sequence continues at coordinate 78,514 of CAWUFW010020353.1, forward strand.
CTTACGAGGGGCGCTGAAAGCCACAAAGAGCTGAGGTGACTTCCTGAAGTCCTTAGTACGTTGGAGATAGAATTTTAAGCACCGCTGAATGTCCAGTGAGTGGAGTGCTTTTTCTGCTGGAGTAGTAGTTTGAGGGAAAAAAGATTTGAGTGTGACCGGCTCGTTCAAATGAAAGTCTGAAGGCACTTTCGGTATGAACTTTGGGTTGGTACGGAGTATCACTGTCCCTCCTTAAATTGGAGAAAAGGTTCCTGAATGGTGAGTGCCTGTAATTCACCTACTCTCCTAGCCGAAGTTAAGGCTAGCAGAAGAGCCAACTTCCAGGAGAGGAATTTCAAGTCCGCCCGATGAATAGGCTCAAAGGGATGCTTCATGAGCTGGGTGAGAACCAAATTAAGGTGCCAAAGAGGCGGCGGAGGCTTGACTGGAGGGAAAACTCTAAAAAGGCCCTTGAGAAACTGTTTAATTATCCTTGCCAACCAGAGGGACGGACCAGAAGATGTGTGTCTGAAGCGAGAGATGGCGGCAAGATGCACTTTGATGGAGGAGTGAGCCAGCCACGCCTTTGCTAACGAAAGAATGTAAGGAAGAACTTCATTAGGGTGCAGGAGAAAGAGGATGAATGCCCTCCTGCTGGCACCAAAGGCAGAAACGCTTCCACTTTAGCTGGTATGTTTTGTTGGTACTTGGAGCCCGTGCCTGAGAAAGTACGTCTCTACATTCTGCAGAGAGGGTCAAATGAAGAAATTCTCGGTGCTCAGGAGCCATGCCGATAACTGCAGGGATCGAAGATCCGGATGCCAGACTTGGCCCTGGGACATTGTCAGCAGCGAAGGAATAGGCTGCAACGGAAGTGGACGCTCCAGGGAGAGGAGATGCAGCTCTGTGAACCAAAATTGGCGGGGTCACGCAGGAGCTATCAAAATCATTTTGCAAGACTCCGTCTTGAGCATCCTGAGAAGTCTGGGGATCAGCGGAATGGGGGAAAAGCATAAACAAAGGCGCCTGACCAGGCCATCGAAAGCGCATTCCCCAATGATCCCGGATGGTGAAGCCTGCTTGCGTAGAATCGGCATTTCTTGTTCTCCGGCGTGGCAAAGAGGTCTATGGACAGCCTGCCCCATAGGCGAAAAACCTGTTCCAGAGTGGACTGGTCCAGTTCCCATTCGTGGCTGACTGATTTCAGTCTGCTCAGTGTGTCCGCCGTCTCGTTGAGAACACCGGGAAGATGCTCCGCTTTTAGCGATATCCCATGTTGGATCGCCCATTCCCAGATTGTCTGAGCTTCTTTTGACAAAAGACGAGACATGGTACCACCCTCCTTGTTTATGTAATGCATGGCCGTCGTATTGTTCGTTCGTACCAGTACTGCAGACTGCTCTATCCGTGGGAGAAAAGCCTGTAAGGCCAGCTGAATCGCCCTGAGCTTCAGCAGATTGATATGTAGAAGACGATGTTGGGGTAGCCAACGGCCGCTTACGTGCAGGTCTTGCAAGACCGCTCCCCAGCCCTCCAGCGAGGTGTCCGTAGTTATTATTTGAGGAGCTGGGGTGACCCTGAAGGAGAGGCCCTGAGAAATGTTCTCCTCGTTCGTCTACCATGATGCGGCATCCCTCATGGACACGGTAACGAAGATCTTGTCCTCGAAGGACCCGTCCACTTGGCGCCACTGCAAGTCTAGCTCCTCCTGGAGAGGGCGCATCCGTAACCTTCAGTGAGGAATTAGAGGAATGCAGGAAGAAATGGACCCTAGGAGGGACTTGTAGAGGTGAACTGAAAGTGACTGTCTTCTTATAAGCAGACAGGCCATGACCATCAGCTTTTCTTGTCTCTCCAGGGTCGGAAAAGCTTTGTTGAGGAACGTGTACAGAATGGCTCCCAGGAACCGGGCTGTTCTGGATGGACACAGAGTCGACTTTTCCGTGTTGAGAGTAAGACCCAGATTGTCGAAAAGGTGTGTGCATGCCGCGACCGATTCCTCTGCCGCGTGCTTGGAAGAAGCCTTTAGTAACCAGTTGTCCAGGTAAGGGAAAACCTGATGCTGTTGCTTTTGCAGAAAAGCTGCCAGGGGAGCTAGTACTTTTGTAAAGATCCGCGGAGCAGATCTGAGTCCAAATGGCAGGACTTTGAACTGAAAGTGGCTCTTGGCTACTGTGAAGCGAAGGAACTTCCTGTGGGCTGGATGGATGGGTATATGAAAGTATGCGTCCTCTAGATCCAATGTGGCCATGTAATCTCCTGAGTTGAGGAGTCGAAGGATGTCCTGTAAGGAAACCATTCGAAACGACTGTTTGTTGAGAAAGGTGTTGAGCTCCCTCAGATCTAGAATAGGGCGCCACTTCTTTAAGGTCTTCCGAATGAGGAAGAACCGGGAGTAGAAACCCTCTCCCCGCTGAGCGAGAGGAACCGGCTCTATCGCCCCTTTCAGGAGCATTTGATGGACTTCCAAACGTAGAAGACGAAGATGTTTTGACTTGGTGGCATGAGGGGGTTTGGGAGGCGGTGCCTGGACAAACTCCAGAGTATGGCCGTATTGAATGATGTTCAGAACCCAACGATCCGATGTTATTTGCTGCCAGTTGTGGAAGTAATGTGAGATTCTGCCTCCCACTGGTGTTACAGGAGGAGAAGGGACAGTAGTTAGAGCCAGCAAGCCGCTATTGGCGCTTAGAGGAGTCTTTCCCCTGGCGTCCTTGTCTTCCTCCGTTATTCGATCTAGAGAAAGAAGATGATTGACCCTGCCGCTGGTTATATTGCGGGCGGTAAGATTGAGAGGCTGATGTATATGAAGAATACCGTTGTTGTTGGTATCCACCTCTGTAGGTAGGAAGGCCTCTGGCCCCACGAAAGGGGACCTTGCGGTATTGCAGAGTCCCTAAGGATTTTGCAGTCTCCGTGTCTTTTTTGATATCCTGGAGCACATCATCAATGTGCTTCCCAAAGAGAGCCTCTCCGGCGAAGGGAAGATCCAAGATTTTGTTTTGGACCTCTGGACGAAACCATGTAGCTCGAAGCCAGCCTTGGCAACGAAGGACAGCAGCTCCAGCTAAGGAGCGGAATGCAGTCATTGCCATGTCCATTGAACAGTCAATGACCTCTGAAGAGGTCCTCTCACCCTCTTGAAGTATCTTTTTCGCCTCCTCTCTCACATCTTCCGGCAATTGATCCAGATAGGGGGAAAGGTCGCACCACATCTGACGATCGTAGCGACCAAGTATTGCTAAGGCATTTGCAGCCCTGACCATCAGGCTGGACATGGAGGAAAACCTCTTGCCGGCGTTATCGAGGCGTCTGCCCTCTTTATCTGGAGGTGTCGTGAGGGGAGCTGAAGGATTTTTGGACTTTCTTTGGGCTGCCTGGGAGATGACAGAGTCCGGTTTAGGCTGACTGACCAGGCAGGCCGGGCTATCCTCAGGAGCCTTATATTTCTTTTCAAGGCGAGGCAGTACTGGAATTACCGTGGCCGGATTTCTCATTACCTTTAGACCCTCATCCCAGACATGACCAACTATAGGAATGGTCTGAACTGATTTTTTGTAAGGCTCCTTGAAGTCATATAGGAAACATTCGGACTGCACCGTGGGCATGGGCAGTTCGAATCTCTTAGCAGCCCTTTCCATCAAATTATGGAAACCCCCTATGTCTCCAGGGGAGAATCCACTGGTGCTGGTGAAGGCAAAGCTGGATCAGGAATGATGTAGTCATTCCACTCCGTGTCAGGATCTGGATGAGTGACGTTGCCCTGGTCCTCATCAGAGGTATCATCCTGGATGAGAAGGACGTTTGATGGTGTATCTGGAGCCACGGGCAGTGGTGGAGGCGGTGGCAATGGAGGGGTAGAAGCCAGTGCCGGTGGAACAGCTGTAACTGGCACCCCGACCGGAGCTTGAGATTGCATTGGGAATCTCTGTCTATAGTCTGAAAGCATAAATTGTAAGTCCGTTAGTGGGGAGGAAGGCATAGAGACCATATGTTGCTGGTAGACCTCTTGATAACCTAAGGGAGGATCATACTGCTACTCCTCTACGTACTCTTCCTCAGAGTCTGTGTCCTGGCACTTAACGTGCAACTGAGACTGGCTATTCACATATCCATAAGGCCCGTCATCCTCCTCCGATCCCTCCTCTTCAAGGAGGAGTGCAGGTGGTAGAGGAGTCACCCTCCTGGGGGAAGTCATCTCAGGGGTAATCTGGCGCTTCCTGATCGTCAGTGCAATTTTTTCCCTCGTCGACGAGGTCATCGACGGGGTCATTGTCGATAATGTAAGGGTCGTCGATGAAGACATGAATGCCATCGATGGTACCGTCGTCGAGATCGTTGTCACCTCTGCAGCAGATGCTGCCGTCGTCGTCGTTGTGGTCGACGTCGTTGCCGTCGTCGCCACCGCCAGAGTTGTCACCACTGCGGATCCCACAACCAGCGTCGATGTCGTCGACGCTGAACTCTGTAGTGTAGTCGAAGGAGACGAGGAAATCACCGTCGACGAGCCCGTCGACGGAGTCAGAACTGAAGGAGACGAGGACTTTGAGTGTACCTTTGAAGTCTTCGTCAACGGGGTCGTTGACAGCGTCGTTGACGAGTGAACTTTCTTCACCAGTTTACCATCCGCAGAGAGAGATGAGGGCTTTTTGAAGGCTTTTGGAGCTGCCGGAGGAGAAGATGGAGGAACTGAACTGTACTTCCTCTCTGATGGCACTCCCGCTGATAGTCCTTCCCTCTCCTTTACACCACGGTGAGGAGATCTGCTAGGACTACGCATTTCAGACCTATGAGAGGTCTTTTACAAGGCTTTACTGGGACGGTCTTTAGAAGGTGAAGGAGAAGACCTACCCCTTTTCACAGACCTCCTAGAAGATGAAGCGGAGGAGGCCTCATCACTATCACTGGAGACTGGCTCTTTCCTTGACATAAGCTTCTGGAGCCAGGTCAAGAGACCCCCCTCACGGTCTTGCAAAGTTTTCGCTGAGAAGGTCCGGCATATCTTAGTCTGCTGCCTTATGGTCTGGGTACAGACAGTACATGTAATCCTTGTGCTTGTCCTCCACATAAAGTCTCTTCTTAGCACAGGTTGCACACGCTTTAAAGAGGGCTTTCTTCTCCTTGTCAGACATATTGACACGTAGTCTAAGCAGGTCTTGAAGAAAAACAGGTGAAAAAACTGTAGGAATAAGGTTGACAGGAAAAAACTGAGCAGAGCTCAACGGAGACTCCCTTGCACGACGTGCAGTAGAAAATCTGTAGGTCTGAGGTTCTCTCAGGAAGGTTCTAAAGGGTGAGGCTGATCTGATTGGTTTGTAGTGTAGCTCCTATTTCCCTAATAGGCTCTGCGCATTGGAATAATATATCCTATAGGCTTGACATAGGACTGAGGTCGGTATGTCCCTATTGAGTATATTAAACTTAATTACTTGTGCAAGCTAGCTCAGAGGCCACTAGAAACTCCTTGACAACAAGAAGGGAGTAGTTTCTGGCAGCCGCAAAACATGACCACTTTGTTTCCCTTTAGAATCAGAACGTGTCCCAGAGTCGTAGAAACAATAGATAACTATTTCACTCAGCTCAATCGTGCATACTTAGTTTTCCTCAAAGTTACACAGAAAGAATAGACGGGCGTTTCAATAAAAGATTTATTGAACAGTCTTGTTTCTCGTGTAAGTTAAATGTGCTGTTATGATCACAAGACAGTATGCGAGATAAATAATGTACAGCGTAAGCAGTAGAAATAAATAGTACTGCGATAGCATTATCTTAGCAGATATTCATTTACATAAATAACACAGACTAAAAATGCGAGTACTCATACGATGCGTTTCTAAGCTAGTTCTACCCCAATGTACCTAACCTAACCTAGGTGTAGGGAGAGGTATGAAGTAGGTGAAGTATTCCTTACTATGGTATACTAAGAGTATGTTAAGTCTAGTATGCCTAGTATGCCAAGAGTCCCTCTAGGTTCTAGTCAGCTCCATACCTTAAGAATGAGAGAGGTGGGAATCTCTTGCCAGACTCAAACTCCAACACCCCGCAAGGGAAGTCAGATCACTGGAAGCTGTATTCTCTGTGTGCATGGATGTCAGCGTCTTCTCAGTGCATCCGGCCGGGAAACGGGCTCCTCTGAAGTCGAGGTCTCTTCTAGTTTACAAGGGCTAGGAAAGGTATATTTATACCTGAGAGGTACCTCAGAATGTTAGCATTGACGTGAATCGGACAGCGGAAGACGTCATGAATGAACCCCTAAGGTATAATGCTTCATGCATAATAGATGAGTCCTTGAAGAAATCAATAGTCCTGTGCTAGGGAAACTCCCGAAGCCTAAGGGTCTGTTCTTCAAGAACTCGTTGTGACGTTAGGGTGGACGGATGTCGGAGACCATGCCTGTATTTGGAGTGCACGGTTTAATGCCTAAATAAGGCCTGGGATTCTATGCCTATATAAGGGCAGGGCGAATTGTGCCTATATAAGGACATGATACAGGAAAACCTATATACGGACATCCTAAGAGGAATACAACACCCACTCCACTTTCGTGTATACGATAATACTAAAATGCTAAACATTTAAAAAATGCTAAACATTAAATGGAGTACCGCATATTGCTAAAATATTTCTTAAAACCATTTAAAAGGCATTTAAAAAAACCTATTAGAATGCAAAAAGTACTGTACATCTTAAGCATTGCTTTTCATTTCAGGCATATAATTTTAAATAAAATGCAATATGAATGAAAGAAGCAGTAATATTTACACGTGACAAAAAAATGATCGATAAGTTTGTTCAAAATCAAATTCATTTCATGTCATGGAAATTAATGAACTTTTTAGACAAACAAGATAACTAAGTGTCTATGGAAGTACCGCGAAGTCTGTACTATAAGGCTAGTTCTACTTCAAGCAGATTGAATTGCCATTTTAGTTCGAAAAATGGGAAAAAGTTCAATTTTGGGAAGAGTTCCAAGTTTTTGAAATATGAAGGCCAAATTGTTACTGCATCTCTGGAACACTGTGGGCTGAATCAGAGTCAGTTTACGGGTCTGGTGTAAACATGAGATCATCTATTTCTGTAGACAAAATATCGTCCACCGAAGTTGGTGTCAGTTGGAACACCTCGTGTAGTAGATTAATTGCACAGAGATGTGAAGCATCGCTTTCAGCATAGGATGCCGCAGCAATGTTCGCGTCCGTTGTTACCTGTGTGCCTGTAGATCTTTCTCGTACCTCAGCAGCAGCCGGAAGCGTCTGTGAGATCTCAATGAATGCTGTCATCAGGATTGGTAGCCTCTGGGGACAACACAGAGCATGGGCCGTTATCGGGACCAGCAGAGTATCGACATCCTTTGGCGTTGCTGATGGAAATGTTAGACAGGTGTCCAACACGCATTCTTCACCACATAGCAGGCATCGTAGAACAGGTAAGATGCAATCTTGCCAGATTGGTCTGAATGACAGGAACCACGTGGTATTAAGGTCCCGTAGACGAGTCATGCCCAAAAGCTGTACTATTCGCTCACGGCACTTTCGTTCAAGGAGAGCTTTCTCCATTTCGCTCGGAGTGATGTCTGCGAATAGGCTGGCCATAGCGTAATAGCAGGAAGAGAAATAGAATTCCGGCAACAAGTGCTAGAATTAATGGTATGCCACCAAACACCGAATGTGCAAAGTTCGGGATGATTCCGAGTATTGCCTGGAAAGGTGCTAACAGACCGGAACAGATGCTCTTAAATACATGTACAATTCCGCTTGTATCAGACATGTTAAAGATACGTCCTATCATTTCCATGAAATGTATAGGGCAGTTTGTACGTATTAAAGTCTGTATCTCAGCCGAAGTCCTTGCTACTTGTAGATCATAGGTTTCTTTGGCCGAGGTCAATGGCACTGTTTGCTGTAAAAGCATGGCTTTCATTCTGCTCAAAGTATCAAATCTTATAAAAGAGACGTTCAGCGAAGGCCACAAAGGCGACTCCCTGACTGTGTCTATTGGGGCAAACAATACTTGCATACAGCAAGTGACCCTGGAGTTGACCGTTACTAGATATGGGATGCCTGGCAACATGCCGCAGCAACTCTGATCATTCAACATGAGGTAACTCCCATTAGAAAGTTGTCCAAACGTTGGATTAATCACAGCAGCTGGTGTACCCTGCTGATGGCAAGACAAATTTGCCACAGAACCATTGCAAGTCCCGTGTAAAGAAATGTCCTGACATATAAGTGAACCGCTCAGTGCACGTTTACAGTGTGTACCGCTCAAAAACACTTCACGATCCCCACTCCAACATCTATATGTATACGGTAAATCCCAAGATGTCTTAATGTATTCCTTACCCAACCTTTCATATTTGCCTGCTTGCATTTGTCTGAGGCAATACTGAAACTGAAAAGTAGTCACAGGTAATGTGATTTTGCCATGAATGAGCCATTCTGTAGCTGGTTTTTCTGCCACTGTGAATGGTAATTTTTCCAGTTTTTCAATGCTCAGCACTGTATACTTTGCTCCTCTTTGTGCCAGTTCGATCTGTTTATCAGTTAGATTGTATTCTGCAAACAGAGCTGATGTGTTGATAAAACGCCAAGGCACATAGCCCGCGCGCAAGTATTGCAGCGTCCAGCTTAATAACACAATAGAACGTAATTGAGATTGGCCTTGCTGTAACATCGCCAAATCTTGTTCCAGTATGTCGATAGCAGAGGATACAATGCCGTCCAATGAATATATTCTGGAGGACAAAGTTGTTAACCCATTGTCGACCACAGTGAGTGTTTTCTCTAAATTAATACGATCAAGTTCACGTATTCGTTCTGCGGCCTCCATCTGTGACACTTTCCATGCTTCATTTTAGGCAGCATAAATGCCGGCATATATGAAACGTTTTTGACGCGGTTTTCTTGGTCCAAGCAAGAATTCCCTAAGGTCTGCGTCTTCTTTAAGTAAGGATAAGTGTTGTTTCACATCCTGTAGTGTAGATTTCTGAAGCCAATCGAGGCATAATTGTCCTACACTGTATGTTGTTACTACCCCCGGATGCTGTCTTTGGACGTATCTTGGGTCTGGCCTATGAATAGTAAAGCCCTGAGTTGTATTCAGGAATCTTTCCTGACAGTTGTTCGTGTCTGTCGGCCAGATCAACCATTTTTTCCAATCAGGATTAGATCTGTTGAGTTGTAGTATATTGTCAACTGTCACCGCTGCCTGTGTATTATTATCACTTGCAGGTGTTGGTACAGAAGGTGTTTTCATCTCTTTTATCTTGGCTAATCCAAGACAAGATGTTTGTTGGACAGTTTCATTCAAAAACATTATTTGTTCAGGGATGATACAGGCTCTAAATAAAGCTTCTATTCCCTGCACTTGCCAATCTTTAGTACCCCAGACAGTTTTTGTGTCTATTGTGTCTTTCCATAAGTCGAAACCCTGTCTAGACAGTTGGGCAAGAAATGCTGCAGAGTAAATCTGTTTCGTATTTGTTAACATAATTTTCAGTCCTGTTTTGTTTACATTTTTATAGTAAAACGTTTCTGGATCAGATGTATTGTACCCTGAAAAATATGGAAACTTGTTAGCAAATGTTTTTGAACTACCGTGTGGTGGTGTAGGACAATGCTCCCATTGGTTAAACATAAACACATTTCTAGGGTATGCAGATTTATGCAAACAATGATGACCATAGTGGTTATAACAATACAGTTGTTCATAGTCTGATGAACCCTCTAAATATTCATTTTTAGAAAATGCAGCAGATTTTCCTAGGTCAAACATTATGTCGTTAACAGTCTCAAAGTCCCAATCATCAGAATAGGTACTGGACGAAATGAGATCACTTAGTGAAATTTTAAACAAATGTGGAATGTTCAATTGTTCCGTCGGGCCAAAGATATCAAAATCTGTTTTGTCCCACACTATACCATCCTGTATAGGAACGGCTGTGATGTTCACTGCAGACAAGTCTCTTGCTTCACGATGGGAAGATTTATGAGGTTTCAAAAGTACGTTTACGTCTTTTCCTTCAGTATTCACACGGATGTATCTGCCACTTATAAGCACGCTCACAGTTGTAACCAAAGCTAGCCAGAGCAGGAAAACAAATAGTCCAGATGTAATCCAGAGTTCAATCCATGGAGAAACCAAATAAGTCTTTTTCAGAAAGTGAAGAAAGTCTTGTACTTGCTGCTTGAATTTCATTGATGCTGGCGTCGTTTCAGGGTCACTCGGATCTTCTGAGAACGTATCAAAGTTAATGAAATAGCCAGAAGCAGTTCTGTCGATTGTTGGAATTGCATCAGGATTTGTAGAAATCGCTGGAACCAGTTGATCACTTGCTACATTGGTGTAGACAGGTGTATTTGGATGAACTGTTACTTGATTTTCAAGAGGGATGAGTTCCATTGCATTATTGCTTAGTCCTTCATCTGTTACTGCTGAAGTCCCAAGTGTTATCAGTCTTTCAGTCTGAACCTCTTGGATAGTAGCGAGAGGAGTGCGTCTGCTACTAGGTCGGAGTCCACGAGGCCTACTATTTAGTATTGGCCACATACTGTGGTTTGATGAGGTCGATGGACACAAATCTTTTCTCCTTTCTTCCAGCAAGGGGCGGCAGAAGTACCGTTCTTGTTCCTTGAACTGCTAGGACGGGTACTGGTTGTCTGTAAGAAGGTCCAAATTCCTTCTTGTCCGCAATCTTTTCTCTGACTAGATCCCCAACTTTTGGAATCCAGACAGGCCTTGCTGGGACCGCCGGTTTTTCCCCAGTGGTGGTTGGCTGTAGGAATACGTTGCTTTGTTTCGTTCTTAACTCATTCAGTTCCTGTAAAACAGCCAAACGATCTTTGATATCAAACGTTTTATTTTCCACCACTGTGCCTACGTCATCGAGATCTGGTACCCACATTCTTGTCCCAAATAGGACCTCATATGGAGTGACCCCCCTAGAGAACGTCTTGGCAGATTGTTTAATGAGCGTTGGACCCCATAAAGATGTTTGACCCACCCGTCACCCGAACCTAATACCCTAGCTGTTATAGACTGCTTTATGTCCCGGTTTTTCCTTTCCACAACCGAATTTCCCTCAGGATGGAATGGAGAGGAGTACCGCAATGCAACGCCCAGACTGGCCATGGCTTCTTTGTAAGCCCGAGAGCTAAACGCAGGGCCCTGGTCAGAATGTAGCGTGCCAATTGCGTATGTGCCGATAAAGACTCGCAAATCTTTTATAACAGTTCGAGCGTCAGCCGAGCGCTGAGGCCATATCCATAGGAACCTAGATTCAGTATTTGTGGGATTGCATTTGTCCAGAAGGACGCATGCGCGTAGATAGTCTAATGCTGTCTAACAGTGGTGTCTGTACTGGGCAGCTACATGTGTAGCATGGTGTCTGGTGGCTTTCTCGCTGTAATTTACAGTCTAAGCAGTTATTGATGAATATGTGAATTTCTGTATTCATTCCAGGCCACCAGTACATCTCTTTTAACGTCAAAATTGTTTTAGAGATCCCTTGATGTGACAGACCCTCCCCCAAATGTGTTTCATAAATCAAAGCCGCTCTACGTTCCATGTTTGGAATTACCCTATCCCCCACTCCAGGGATTCGAGCAAAAGGAACGTTGTTTGCATCAATTACATAAGAGTACTTGAGTGGAAACTTTTTTGGTAATGCTGCACTGCTGCCCTTGCTTGAAGCGTTGACAGCCAACATTATCTCACCGTCTATTTTTGTTTTTGAACGAGTGATCGCAGCTACGGAAGCCGTCTGAACAGCCCCCTTCGCGGCTTCGTCAGCCAATGAATTCCCTGCAACGTGAACGCCATCACGTTGATGACTCAGTGTGTGGATCACGTGAGCCTTTGGTAGTTCGTTTTTCAACTGAACTACTTGTTCCCAAAGCGTTTTATGCTTTATTGTGCCACCTTTCGCATCTTTGAAACCATTTTCAAGCCAGTTTTGTATATATTCATTATACGACTGAACACAGTAAAAGGAATCACACACTATCAGTGTGGGGAATTCTCGATCTGTACTTTCAAGTGCCAGTTTGAATGCTTGTAGTTCAGCTCGCTGAGCTGTACAATCTCCTAGAGATTGAGTTTTTGTGACCATAGGTCTGAAGATGCCATCTCGCATGCGACCTTTAACGATTGCACACGCTGCACTGTAAGTTTGCTTACTCCCTGTTGCGGGCTGTGCGGATCCGTCAGTGTAAATTATGAATTCGTACTGATCGAGAGGCAGAATTTCAGTGGGCAGAGGACATTCTTGTTCATATTGCAGGAATGCTTGTGTTTTTAAATCAGGATCAAAAACATATTCAACATCTGTTGCAGCAAGAGAATTAACCCACTGTATCCATCTTGGATGTAATGCTTTAGCATTTGGAATGCTTGCTTTTGTGACCGCTTCTAAAGCTGGTACTGGGGTTACGACAATAATGCGTTTCCCTTGGGCTAGGGATCTTTCTTTCGCTACAGCGGTTTGAACTGCTGTCAGAATTTTTTCAGTTGAAGTGAAGTGCATTTCCGCTTGTGTGTACAAATGAGATTTGTATGCGATTGATATTTTCTCACCCTCATTGAAGGTTAAGTAGGTGAATCCGCATTAACCCGAAATTATTCGGATCACCAGGTTGCGTTGACTTACGCGTGTTTGTAAGTGTTTTGTTGCTAACATGTTAGCCTGTAGTGAACGCAAGATTTCTGTGTGTTCTTGTGTCCAATTCTTGATTGAAAAATCAGGTTTGATTAATGCGTAGAGAGGTTTAACCCTTTCTGCGTAGTTTAGTATGTATGTTCTTCCAAAATTTAGGAAACCCAGGATGGATTGTAAGTTTTTTGCGTTTTTGGAGGTTGGAGCAGCGCACACTTTTCTAAAAAGTTAGCTGCCAAACTCTTGCCTTCACTTGAAAGCTCATATCCTAGAAATAGGACATTGAGATGGGCAATTCTGGACTTTTTAAAGTTGAATTTGTAGCCCTCAGAGGCGAAGCCCAGTATAATGGTGCTTACCCTGTTCAAGTGTTTGTCCAGGTCATCGTCTGTCAGATATATGTCATCGACATAGGACAATGCCTCATTGTCATAAATTTGTAGTAACTCCGTTACCCTCGCTGAGAATAAACCTGGGCTGTTCTTGAACCCTTGTGGGAGTCGACAAAAGTGACGCTGGGTCCCCATTATGGAGAATGCTGTTAAGTTACCTGCTTTCAGGTGCTATGTTTTGACAAAAGAAACCATTTGAGATGTCTAATGTGGTTTTATATTTTTTACGCACAATGTTATTCATTAATGCTGTGCTATGTGCATTTTGCACTGCAAATGTTTTTGAACAAGTGTTTAGGTGTCTGTAATCCAAAACTAAACGATATGTATTGTCTGGTTTGGAGACAGGAAACAAAGGATTGTTCATTGAGGAGGTGCATGTTTCAATCACCCCTTGGTATTCAAGTTGATCTAAGATCTCCCTGACCTGTTTTTTAGCTTCTTGCTTTATTGGGTACTGCCTTTGTGCAGTCGGTTCATGTTTCAGATGTATTTTATGGTGAGGTGAGTCCTCATCCCATCCTACATGATTTTTATATAATGCTGGGGCCTGGGCTACTGCCCATTTCCTGGCATATGTGTATTTTAGGTGTATTGGAATATGGTTGGAGAAGGCAGGCATAATAATGTCCTCGCCGTGTGGGCACTCCCTGACAAATTGTGGTGGCCAGTCTTTTTCTGCTAGAAGTATGTCATAGCCCCTTGAAAGTTTTTCCCAAAAGAGTGCTTTCACCTGTCTAGGTTTGTCTCCCTCCATCCGGAGTGTTATTTCATATAACTTTTGTGGAGTACTAACCCTGGTGTCTACAGTCTCAACTGTAATGTACTCATTCAAGTCCACTATCTCCAGAAGTTCCTTCAGGTTCTGGCGAGCTATTGTGACTTCTGCTGCACTGTCCAGCATTGTCTGAGCCCATTCTCCGTTCTTGAGTTGTGTTCTCAGTATTCTCGGCATGTCTGATCTTTAGACCTGCTACTTTCTTTTTAGAGAATTGAGGTTTTGTTTTGCTTTTTGAAGCGTGTTTTTCTTCTTTGTATTTCACGCGTTCTTCTCTATGTTCTGATCGTCCTCTTCTTTCCGAAGTCTGTGATGAGATCTGAAAGGGACGAGAGGAACGTGTATCAGTATCTTGATACCTGTCAGGTTTTCTCAAATTATCCCTATTCCTGAGGTTATACCTCCTTTCAGAGGGCTCCTTTTGAGGAGACCTACCTCGGGATTGAGAACGTTTTTCGTTTGAATGTTGTTTATTAGTCTCCCACTTCTTTTTAGAAGATGTAGGAGTTTGTTTAATAGAGTCCTTCTCAGGACTTTCAGATAGTTTCGGCTTCACTGGTCTTCCACCCAAACTATCTCTGCCTAATTCTGCATAAGATTGTTCTATAATTCTGGGTAGCTCTGTCTGATGTTCTGTAACATCTAATTCCCTTAATTTTTGGCGGATCGCCACTGCTGCTGCATCCCCTTTAATATTAGATAATATTATTGTTGAGACCTGGTCGAAATTTTTCAGTAATTTCATACCTAAATTTAGAGCAGGCTCTGCCCCATATTCATTTTGAATTTGTTTCAGGACATCTGGTATTACCGCAATTGATGGAATACCATGTGTTTTAGTATAGATGGCAGCAAAGACTGAGCCCCAAGTGGTGCAGTCTTCCAGTTGTGGTGTGATCCCCATTGGTAAACTGATTGTTAGAATTCTGTGTTTCTCATACGGGCTAGTATTTGGAAATACTGCTTCGATTTGAGTAATTTTTTGAGCTATCCAGAATGGAATTTGCTCACGTTTTGTGGGCATTTTACCCATGACTGCGTATAGAGTCTGTGGTGTAATTTTTAGTGTATTCCCCTGTTGGGGAGTTTGATTTGGAAGTGTCAGTGGTTGTTGGACTGTGAAAGTCCGCATGACATATTGAACCAATTGTCTGTAGATTTTTATTAACTCTGTGAGTTGAGTAAGTAATTCCTCGTTTGACATCTCTTCAATGTCAGGATGAGGTGTGTAGCCGGCTAGAATCGGCCATGTTGCTCCTGGTCTACCTAGTGGACCGAGCCTGGTAATGTTTCTGTGATGTTTTAGGGCGCCTTTAAACCAGAGCTGATGCTCCTGGTATGTTAATGGAATTTCAATATCCTCGAAAGGAATATATTCCTCTGGTGGATCATCTTCTTTGTAGAAGTGAAACATGTGTGTTACTGGATTTGATTCAGGAAATATTACCCAGGAATAGAATACCTCTGTCTGAAAGGATTCATGTGCCTCTATCACGAAAACTGCTCTACCGCCTCTTGGTGGTAGGCCATGTTTTATGAGTTTTAGAGTGATGGCTCTTCTTAAGTTTTGAGGGATGTCTATAACACCCTCCTCGGTTTCAATAAAACCTGTGATGTTATAAGCTGTTGCAGCTGGCTGATCCGCAGCTCCACCGTTTCCGGTCTCAGTGTCGGAGTCAGGCATTTTGTTGTTTGAAAAATGTAGAACAAGTTTCAAGGAAACAAAGATAAGGTGCACAATATTTTGGAACACTGTATCCTTCAATGTTGAGCAAACCAAACAGCTAATATATAGGGTGTTTCCCTATGTAGCTGTGGCGGATACTTAATCCTGCCCACTCCAGATGTCTTTTGGAGTATATGGGTAGGGGTCTCTGAGAGAAAAAGCACGGCTGAGTTACTCAGTATCTAGCGTTAAATTACCGCCTTACCAAACCGTTGGGCGCCATGTAGTGTAGCTCCTATTTCCCTAATAGGCTCTACGCATTGGAATAATATATCCTATAGGCTTGACATAGGACTGAGGTCGGTATGTCCCTATCGAGTATATTAAACTTAATTACTTGTGCCAGCTAGCTCAGAGGCCACTAGAAACTCCTTGACAACAAGAAGGGAGTAGTTTCTGGCAGCCGCAAAACATGACCACTTTGTTTCCCTTTAGAATCAGAACGTGTCCCAGAGTCGTAGAAACAATAGATAACTATTTCACTCAGCTCAATCGTGCATACTTAGTTTTCCTCAAAGTTACACAGAAAGAATAGACGGGCGTTTCAATAAAAGATTTATTGAACAGTCTTGTTTCTCGTGTAAGTTAAATGTGCTGTTATGATCACAAGACAGTATGCGAGATAAATAATGTACAGCGTAAGCAGTAGAAATAAATAGTACTGCGATAGCATTATCTTTAGCAGATATTCATTTACATAAATAACACAGACTAAAAATGCGAGTACTCATACGATGCGTTTCTAAGCTAGTTCTACCCCAATGTACCTAACCTAACCTAGGTGTAGGGAGAGGTATGAAGTAGGTGAAGTATTCCTTACTATGGTATACTAAGAGTATGTTAAGTCTAGTATGCCTAGTATGCCAAGAGTCCCTCTAGGTTCTAGTCAGCTCCATACCTTAAGAATGAGAGAGGTGGGAATCTCTTGCCAGACTCAAACTCCAACATCCCGCAAGGGAAGTCAGATCACTGGAAGCTGGATTCTCTGCGTGCAGGGATGATAGCGTCTTCTCAGTGCGTCAGGCCGGGAAACGGGCTCCTCTGAAGTCGAGGTCTCCTCTAGTTTACAAGGGCTAGGAAGGTATATTTATACCTGAGAGGTACCTCAGAATGTTAGCATTGATGTGAATCGGACAGCGGAAGACGTCATGAATGAACCCCTAAGGTATAATGGTTCATGCATAATAGATGAGTCCTTGAAGAAATCAATAGTCCTGTGCTAGGGAAACTCCCGAAGCCTAAGGGTCTGTTCTTCAAGAACTCGTTGTGACGTTAGGGTGGACGGATGTCGGAGACCATGCCTGTATTTGGAGTGCACGGTTTAATGCCTAAATAAGGACTGTGGATTTTATGCCTATATAAGGGCAGGGCGAATTGTGCCTATATAAGGACATGATACAGGAAAACCTATATACGGACATCCTAAGAGGAATTCAACAGGTTGTTCATTTTATTTGGTCTCTTTTACAAAAAGAGGTGGATATGTTACAAAACTAGAATGGGCCTAGGCCTAGTTTCTTTTTTTGTAATGGTTTCTATTGCTATTTTATGTATACCGGGACTCCCATCTCGACGACGGGGAATGATTCAAGCATGGGAATCTATGAAAGTTCCAATACTGGAGTAATAACAACAATTAGGAATAACAGGATCTAACATCTTTATTTTAGCACATACCTATCATTTAAGAAATATTGAAACTGAAAATATGACCCTACTATAAGGTACTGAGGACCTTCAGATGCTATGAACTTTATTTCATGAAAAGCAAAATAAATAAATGTGAGTTCGACTTACCATATAAATTCACAACAGAATGCAGAAGGCTGCTGATGACGTTGGCTTTTTTTTTTTCGTCTCAGCAACGCAGAGAAATTCGCTTCTGAAATACTGCCAACTGCTGTTCATTCAGTATATTCTGCAGATGGAAAGGTCCACTGTTAGTCGATTATAAGAACTTGAATATTTTCAAACTAATGCAGTACCACAAAAAACTGATTTTTATAAAGCGTTAATAATCAGTACTATGACGTTGCTAATATTGTGAAAATCCTCAGCTCGCTAAAAATTCATATCTCAAATTTTGTTTTCAACCTAGCATACATCTCTCAATCCTATGCCTCATTTGCTACCACTCTCCACACAACTCTAGCACCTATATTGGATCATAG
Source organism: Calotriton arnoldi (assembly GCA_963921515.1). NCBI lineage: Eukaryota > Metazoa > Chordata > Amphibia > Caudata > Salamandridae > Calotriton > Calotriton arnoldi. The sequence continues at coordinate 96,212 of CAWUFW010020353.1, forward strand.
ATAAAAAGATCAGATTGCCAGCCAAGTGACAGCGTACCCTTCTCACTGCAATTCTTTTAGCTCATGATACACCAAAAGCAATTAATTCATCTGATGAGTTGAAGGAGGGAGGTTTATGCTACAGTTAGTGAGAATAATAACAATTAGGAATAACAGGATCTAACATCTTCATTTTAGCACATACCTATCAGTTAAGTAATAGTGAAATTGAAAATAGTATGACCCCACTATAAGGTACTGAGGACCTTCAGATGCTATGAACTTCATTTAATGAAAAGCATAATAAAGAAATGTGAGTTCGACTTACCATTTCAATTCATAACGGAATGCAGATGGCTGCTGATGACGCCGGATTTTGTTTTTTGGTCTAAGCAACGCAGAGAATTTCGCTTCTGCAATAATGCCAACTGCTGGTCATTCAGTATATTCTGCAAATGGAAAAGTCCACTGTTAGTCCATTATAAGAACTTGAATATTTTTAAACTAATGCAATTCCACAAAAAACTGATTTTTATAAAGCGCTAATAATCAGTACTGTTGCGTCGCTAATATTGTGAAAATCCACAGCTCGCTAAAAATTCATATCTCAAATTTTGTTTTCAACTTAGCATACATCTCTCAATCCTATGCCTCATTTGCTACCAGTCTCCACACAACTCTAGCACCTATACTGGATCACAGATAAAAAGATCAGATTGCGAGCCAAGTGACAGCGTACCCTTCTCACTGCAATTTTTGAGCTTATTATACACCAAAAGCAATTAATTAATCTGATAAGTTGAAGGAGGGAGGTTTATGCTACAGTTAGTGAGAATAATACAAATTAGGAATATCTAACATCTTCATTTGACCACATAACTATCAGTTAAGAAATAGTGAAATTGAAAATAGTATGACCCCTCTATAAGGTACTGAGGACCTTCAGATGCTATGAACTTCATTTAATAAAAAACATAATAAATAAATGTGAGTTCGAGTTACCATATAAATTCATAACGGAATGCAGAAGGCTGCTGATGACGCTGGCTTATTATTTTTTTGTCTCAGCAATGCAGAGAAATTCGCTTCTGAAATACTATCAACTGCTCTTCATTCAGTATATTCTGCAGATGGAAAAGTCCACTGTTAGTCCATTATAAGAACTTAAATATTTTCAAACTAATGCAATACCACAAAAAACTGCTTTTTATAAAGCTTTAATAATCAGTACTGTGGTGTTGCTAATATTGTGAAAATCCACAGCTTGCTAAAAATTCATATCTCAATTTTTGTTTTCAACCTAGCATACATCTCTGAATCCTATGCCTCATTTACTACCACTCTGTACACAACTCTAGCACCTATATTGGGTCATAGATGAAAAGATCGGTCTGCCAGCCAAGTGACAGTGTACCCTTCTCACTGCAATTCTTTTGATACACCAAAAGCAATTAATTCATCTGATAAGTTGAAGGAGGGAGGTTTATGCTACAGTTAGTGAGAATAACAACAATTAAGAGTAACAGGATCAAATATCTTCATTTTAGCACATACCTATCAGTTAAGAAATATTGAAACTGAAAATATGACCCCACTATAAGGTACTGAAGACCTTCAGATGCTATGAACTTTATTTAATGAAAAGCAAGATAAATAAATGCGAGTTCGACTTACCATATAAATTCATAACAGAATGCAGAAGGCTGCTGATGACGTTGGCTTTTCTTTTCGTCTCAGCAACGCAGAGAAATTCGCTTCTGAAATACTGCCAACTGTTGTTCATTCAGTATATTCTGCAGATGGAAAAGTCCACTGTTAGTCGATTCTAAGAACTTGAATATTTTCAAACTAATGCAATACCACAAAAACAGATTTTTATAAAGCGTTAATCAGTACTATGACGTCGCTAATATTGTGAAAATCCACAGCTCGCTAAAAATTCATATCTCAAATTTTGTTTTGAACCTAGCATACATCTCTCAATCCTATGACTCATTTGCTACCACTCTCCACACAACTCTAGCACCTATATTGGATCATAGATAAAAAGATCAGATTGCCAGCCAAGTGACAGCTTACCCTTCTCACTGCAATTCTTTTAGCTCATGATACACCAAAAGCAATTAATTCATCTGATGAGTTGAAGGAGGGAGGTTTATGCTCCAGTTACTGAGAATAATAACAATTAGGAATAACAGGATCTAACATCTTCATTTTAGCACATACCTATCAGTTAAGTAATAGTGAAATTGAGAATAGTATGACCCCACTACAAGGTACTGAGGACCTTCAAATGCTATGAACTTCATTTAATGAAAAGCATAATAAATAAATGTGAGTTTGACTTACCCTATAAATTCATAACGGAATGCAGATGGCTGCTGATGACACTGGGTTTTTATTTTTGGTCTCAGCAACGCATAGAAATTCGCTTCTGCAATACTGCCAAATGCTGGTCATTCAGTATATTCTGCAAATGGAAAACTCCAGAGTTAGTCCATTATAAGAACTTGAATATTTTCAAACTAATGCAATACCACAAAAAACAGATTTTTATAAAGCGTAAATAATCAGTACTGTTGTGTCGCTAATACTGTGAAAATGCACAGCTTGCTAAAAATTCCCATCTCAATTTTTGTTTTCAACATAGCATACATATCTCAATCCTATGCCTCATTTGCAACCACTCTCTACACAACTCCAACACCTATATTGGATCATAGATAAAATGATCGGATTGCCAGCCAAGTGACAGCGTACCCTTCTCACTGCAATTTTTTAGCTTATGATACACCAAAAGCAATTAATTAATCTGATAAGTTGAAGGAGGGAGGTTTATGCTACAGTTAGTGAGAATAATACAAATTAGGAATATCTAACATCTTCATTTGACCACATAACTATCAGTTAAGAAATAGTGAAATTGAAAATAGTATGACCCCTCTATAAGGTACTGAGGACCTTCAGATACAATGATCTTCATTTAGTGAAAAGCAAAATAAATAAATGTGAGTTCGACTTACCATATAAATTCATAACGGAATGCAGAAGGCTGCTGATGATGCTGGCTTTTGTTTTTGGTCTCAGCAACGCAGAGAAATTCGCTTCTGAAATACTGCCAACTGTTGGTCATTCAGTTTATTCTGCAGATGGAAAAGTCCACTGTTATTCCATTATAAGAAATTGAATATTTTCAAACTAATGCAATACCACAAAAACAGATTTTTATAAAGCTTTAATGATCAGTACTATGGCATTGCTAATATCGTGAAAATCCACAGCTTGCTAAAAATTCACATCTAAATTTTTGTTTTCAATCTAGCATACAACTCTCAATCCTATGACTCATTTGCTACCACTCTCTACACAACTCTAGCACCTATATTGGGTCATAGATAAAAAGATCGGATTGCCAGCCAAGTAACAGCGTACCCTTCTCACTGCAATTCTTTTAGCTTATGATACACCAAAAGCAATTAATTAATCTGATAAGTTGAAGGAGGGAGGTTTATGCTCCAGTTAGTGACAATAATAACAATTAGGAAAAACAGGATCTAACATCTTCCTTTTAGCACATACCTATCAGTTAAGAATGAGTGAAATTGAAATTAGTACGACCCCACTATAAGGTACTGAGGACCTTCAGATGGTATGAACTTTATTTAATGAAAAGCAAAATAAATAAATGTGAGTTTGACTTACCATATAAATTCCTAACGGAATGCAGAAGGCTGCTGATGACGCTGGCTTACTTTTTTTTGTCTCAGCAACACAGAGAAATTCGCTTCTGAAATACTGCCAACTGCTGTTCCTTCAGTATATTCTGCAGATGGAAAAGTCCACTGTTAGTCCGTTATAAGAACTTTAATATTTTCAAACTAATGCAATACCACAAAAAACAGATTTTTATAAAGCGTTAATAATCAGTACTATGGCATTGCTAATATTGTGAAAATCCACAGCTTGCTAAAAATTCACATCTAAATTTTTGTTTTCAATCTAGCATACATCTCTCAATCCTATGCCTCATTTGCTACCACTCTCTACACAACTATAGCACCTATATTGGGTCATAGATAAAAAGATTGGATTGCCAGCCAAGCGACAGCGTACCCTTGTCACTGCAATTTTTTTAGTTTATGATACACCAAAAGCAATTAATTCATTTGATAAGTTGAAGGAGGGAGGTTTATGCTACAGTTAGTAAGAATGATAACAATTAGGAATAAAAGGGTCTAACATCTTCATTTTATCACATAAGTATCAGTTAAGAAATAGTGAAATTGAAAATAGTATGACCCCACTATAAGTTACTGAGGACCTTCAGATGCTATGAACTTCATTTAATGAAAAACATAATAAATAAATGTGAGTTCGACTTACCATATAAATTCATAACGGAATGCAGAAGGCTGCTGATGACGGCGGCTTATTTATTTTTTGGTCTCCGCAACGCTGAGAAATTCCCTTCTGCAAAACTGCCAACTGCTGGTCATTCAGTATATTCTGCAGGTGGAAAAGTACACTGTTAGTCCATTATAAGAACTGAATATTTTCAAACTAATGCAATACCACAAAAAACAGATTTTTATAAAGCGTTAATAATCAGTACTATGACGGCGCTAATATTGTGAAAATCCACAGCTTGCTAAAAATTCACATCTCAATTTTTGTTTTCAACCTAGCATACATCTCTCAATCCTATGCCTCATTTGCTACCACTCTCCACACAACTCTAGCACCTATATTGGGTCACAGATAAAAAGATCGGATTGCCAGCCAAGTAACAGTGTACCCTTCTCACTGCAATTCTTTTAGCTTATGATACACCAAAAGCAATTAATTAATCTGATAAGTTGAAGGAGGGAGGTTTATGCCCCAGTTAGTGACAATATTAAGAATTAGGAATAACAGGATTTAACATCTTCATTTTAGCACATAACTATCAGTTAAGAAATAGTGAAATTGAGAATAGTATGACCACACTATAAGGTACTGAGGCCCTTCAGATGCTATGAACTTAATGAAATGAAAAGCATAATAAATAATTGTGAGTTCGACTTACCATATAAATTCATACTGGAATGCAGATGGCTGCTGATGACGGCGTTTTTTTTTTTGGTCTAAGTAACGCAGAGAATTTCGCTTCTGCAATAATGCCAACTGCTGGTCATTCAGTATATTCTGCAAATGGAAAACTCCACTGTTATTCCATTATAAGAACTTGAATATTTTCAAACTAATGCAATACCACAAAAACAGATTTTTATAAAGCGTTAATAATCAGTACTGTGGTGTCTCTAATATTGTGAAAATCCACAGCTCGCTAAAAATTCACATCTCAATTTTTGTTTTCAACTTAGCATACATCTCTCCACACAACTCTAGCACCTATATTGGATCATAGATAAAAAGATCAAATTGCCAGCCAAGTGACAACGGACCCTTCTCACTGCAATATTTAGCTCATGATACACCAAAAGCAATTAATTAATCTGAAAAGTTGAAGGAGGGAGGTTTATGCTACAGTTGGTGAGAATAATAACAATTAGGAATAACAAGATCGAACATCTTCATTTGAGCACATAACTATCAGTTAAGAAATAGTGAAATAGAAAATATTATGACCCAACAATAAGGTACTGAGGACCTTCAGATGCTATGAACTTCATTTAATGAAAAACATAATAAATAAATGTAAGTTCGACTTACCATATAAATTCATAACGGAATGCAGATGGCTGCTGATGACGCTGGCCTTTTTTTTTTGGTTTCAGCAACGCAGAGAAATTCGCTTCTGCAATAATGCCAAGTGCTGGTCATTCAGTATATTCTGCAAATGGAAAACTCCACTGTTAGTCCATTATAAGAACTTGAATATTTTCAAACTAATGCAATACCACAAAAAACAGATTTTTATAAAGCGTTAATAATCAGTACTGTGGCGTCGCTAATATTTTGAAAATCTACAGCTCGCTAAAAATTCCCATCTCAATTTTTGTTTTCAAACTAGCATACATCTCTCAATCCTCTGCCTCATTTGCTACCACTCTCCACACAACTCTAGCACCTATATTGGATCATAGATAAAAAGATCAGATTGCCAGCCAAGTGACAGCGTACCCTTCTCACTGCAATTCTTTTAGCTCATTATACACGAAAAGCAATTAATTCATCTGATAAGTTGAAGGAGGGAGGTTTATGCTCCATTTACTGACAATAATAATTAGAAATAACAGGATCTAACAACTTCATTGTAGCACATAACTATCAGTTAAGAAATACTGAAATTGAGAATAGTATGACCCCACTACAACTTACTGAAGACCTTCAGATGCAATAAACTTAATTTAATGAAAAGCATAATAATAAATGTGAGTTCGACTTACCTTATAAATTCATAAAGGAATGCAGAAGGCTGCTGATGACGCTGACTTATTTTTTTTTGTCTCAGCGATGCAGGGAAATTCGCTTCTGAAATACTGCCAACTGCTGTTCATTCAGTATATTCTGCAGATGGAAAAGTCCACTGTTAGTCCGTTATAAGAACTTGAATATTTTCAAACTAATGCAATACCACAAAAAACAGATTTTTATAAAGCGTTAATAATCAGTACTATGACGGCGCTAATATTGTGAAAATCCACAGCTTGCTAAAAATTCACATCTCAATTTTTGTTTTCAACCTAGCATACATCTCTCAATCCTATGCCTCATTTGCTACCACTCTCCACACAACTCTAGCACCTATTTTGGATCATAGATAAAAAGATCAGATTGCCAGCCAGGTGACAGCGTACCCTTCTCACTGCAATTCTTTTAGCTTATGATACACCAAAAGCAATTAATTCATCTGATAAGTTGAAGGAGGGTGGTTTATGCTACAGCTAGTAAGAATAATAACAATTAGTAATAAAAGGATCTAACATCTTCATTTTAGCACATAACTATCAGTTAAGAATTGGTGAAATTGAAAATAGTATGACCCCACTATAACGTACTAAGGACCTTCAGATGCTATGAACTTCATTTAATGAAAAACATAATAAATAAATGTGAGTTCGACTTACCATATAAATTCATAATGGAATGCAGATGGCTGCTGATGACGCTGGCTTATTTTTTATTTGTCTCAGCAACGCAGAGAAATTCGCTTCTGAAATACTGCCAACTGCTGTTCATTCAGTATATTCTGCAGATGGAAAAGTCCACTGTTAGTCCGTTATAAGAACTTTAATATTTTCAAACTAATGCAATACCACAAAAAACAGATTTTTATAAAGCGTTAATAATCAGTACTATGGCATTGCTAATATTGTGAAAATCCACAGCTTGCTAAAAATTCACATCTAAATTTTTGTTTTCAATCTAGCATACATCTCTCAATCCTATGCCTCATTTGCTACCACTCTCTACACAACTATAGCACCTATATTGGGTCATAGATAAAAAGATTGGATTGCCAGCCAAGCGACAGCGTACCCTTGTCACTGCAATTTTTTTAGTTTATGATACACCAAAAGCAATTAATTCATTTGATAAGTTGAAGGAGGGAGGTTTATGCTACAGTTAGTAAGAATGATAACAATTAGGAATAAAAGGGTCTAACATCTTCATTTTATCACATAAGTATCAGTTAAGAAATAGTGAAATTGAAAATAGTATGACCCCACTATAAGTTACTGAGGACCTTCAGATGCTATGAACTTCATTTAATGAAAAACATAATAAATAAATGTGAGTTCGACTTACCATATAAATTCATAACGGAATGCAGAAGGCTGCTGATGACGGCGGCTTATTTATTTTTTGGTCTCCGCAACGCTGAGAAATTCCCTTCTGCAAAACTGCCAACTGCTGGTCATTCAGTATATTCTGCAGGTGGAAAAGTACACTGTTAGTCCATTATAAGAACTGAATATTTTCAAACTAATGCAATACCACAAAAACAGATTTTTATAAAGCGTTAATAATCAGTACTATGACGGCGCTAATATTGTGAAAATCCACAGCTTGCTAAAAATTCACATCTCAATTTTTGTTTTCAACCTAGCATACATCTCTCAATCCTATGCCTCATTTGCTACCACTCTCCACACAACTCTAGCACCTATATTGGGTCACAGATAAAAAGATCGGATTGCCAGCCAAGTAACAGTGTACCCTTCTCACTGCAATTCTTTTAGCTTATGATACACCAAAAGCAATTAATTAATCTGATAAGTTGAAGGAGGGAGGTTTATGCCCCAGTTAGTGACAATATTAAGAATTAGGAATAACAGGATTTAACATCTTCATTTTAGCACATAACTATCAGTTAAGAAATAGTGAAATTGAGAATAGTATGACCACACTATAAGGTACTGAGGCCCTTCAGATGCTATGAACTTAATGAAATGAAAAGCATAATAAATAATTGTGAGTTCGACTTACCATATAAATTCATACTGGAATGCAGATGGCTGCTGATGACGGCGTTTTTTTTTTTGGTCTAAGTAACGCAGAGAATTTCGCTTCTGCAATAATGCCAACTGCTGGTCATTCAGTATATTCTGCAAATGGAAAACTCCACTGTTATTCCATTATAAGAACTTGAATATTTTCAAACTAATGCAATACCACAAAAAACAGATTTTTATAAAGCGTTAATAATCAGTACTGTGGTGTCTCTAATATTGTGAAAATCCACAGCTCGCTAAAAATTCACATCTCAATTTTTGTTTTCAACTTAGCATACATCTCTCCACACAACTCTAGCACCTATATTGGATCATAGATAAAAAGATCAAATTGCCAGCCAAGTGACAACGGACCCTTCTCACTGCAATATTTAGCTCATGATACACCAAAAGCAATTAATTAATCTGAAAAGTTGAAGGAGGGAGGTTTATGCTACAGTTGGTGAGAATAATAACAATTAGGAATAACAAGATCGAACATCTTCATTTGAGCACATAACTATCAGTTAAGAAATAGTGAAATAGAAAATATTATGACCCAACAATAAGGTACTGAGGACCTTCAGATGCTATGAACTTCATTTAATGAAAAACATAATAAATAAATGTAAGTTCGACTTACCATATAAATTCATAACGGAATGCAGATGGCTGCTGATGACGCTGGCCTTTTTTTTTTGGTTTCAGCAACGCAGAGAAATTCGCTTCTGCAATAATGCCAAGTGCTGGTCATTCAGTATATTCTGCAAATGGAAAACTCCACTGTTAGTCCATTATAAGAACTTGAATATTTTCAAACTAATGCAATACCACAAAAAACAGATTTTTATAAAGCGTTAATAATCAGTACTGTGGCGTCGCTAATATTTTGAAAATCTACAGCTCGCTAAAAATTCCCATCTCAATTTTTGTTTTCAAACTAGCATACATCTCTCAATCCTATGCCTCATTTGCTACCACTCTCCACACAACTCTAGCACCTATATTGGATCATAGATAAAAAGATCAGATTGCCAGCCAAGTGACAGCGTACCCTTCTCACTGCAATTCTTTTAGCTCATTATACACGAAAAGCAATTAATTCATCTGATAAGTTGAAGGAGGGAGGTTTATGCTCCATTTACTGACAATAATAATTAGAAATAACAGGATCTAACAACTTCATTGTAGCACATAACTATCAGTTAAGAAATAGTGAAATTGAGAATAGTATGACCCCACTACAACTTACTGAAGACCTTCAGATGCAATAAACGTAATTTAATGAAAAGCATAATAATAAATGTGAGTTCGACTTACCTTATAAATTCATAAAGGAATGCAGAAGGCTGCTGATGACGCTGACTTATTTTTTTTTTGTCTCAGCGATGCAGGGAAATTCGCTTCTGAAATACTGCCAACTGCTGTTCATTCAGTATATTCTGCAGATGGAAAAGTCCACTGTTAGTCCGTTATAAGAACTTGAATATTTTCAAACTAATGCAATACCACAAAAAACAGATTTTTATAAAGCGTTAATAATCAGTACTATGACGGCGCTAATATTGTGAAAATCCACAGCTTGCTAAAAATTCACATCTCAATTTTTGTTTTCAACCTAGCATACATCTCTCAATCCTATGCCTCATTTGCTACCACTCTCCACACAACTCTAGCACCTATTTTGGATCATAGATAAAAAGATCAGATTGCCAGCCAGGTGACAGCGTACCCTTCTCACTGCAATTCTTTTAGCTTATGATACACCAAAAGCAATTAATTCATCTGATAAGTTGAAGGAGGGTGGTTTATGCTACAGCTAGTAAGAATAATAACAATTAGTAATAAAAGGATCTAACATCTTCATTTTAGCACATAACTATCAGTTAAGAATTGGTGAAATTGAAAATAGTATGACCCCACTATAACGTACTAAGGACCTTCAGATGCTATGAACTTCATTTAATGAAAAACATAATAAATAAATGTGAGTTCGACTTACCATATAAATTCATAATGGAATGCAGATGGCTGCTGATGACGCTGGCTTATTTTTTATTTGTCTCAGCAACGCAGAGAAATTCGCTTCTGAAATACTGCCAACTGCTGTTCATTCAGTATATTCTGCAGATGGAAAAGTCCACTGTTAGTCCATTATAAGAGTGTGAATATTTTCAAACTAATACAATACCACGAAAACAGATTTTTATAAAGCGTTAATAATCAGTACTATGGCGTTGCTAATATTGTGAAAATCCACAGCTTGCTAAAAATTCACATCTCAATTTTTGTTTTCAACCTAGCATACATCTCTCAATCCTATGTCTCATTTGCTACCACTCTCTACACAACTCTAGCACCTATATTGGGTCATAGATAAAAAGATCGGATTGCCAGCCAAGAAACAGCGTACCATTCTCACTGCAATTCTTTTAGCTTATGATACACCAAAAGCAATTAATTATTCTGATAAGTTGAAGGAGGGAGGTTTATTCCCCAGTTCGTGACAATAATAACAATTAGGAATAAGAGGATCTAACATCTTCATTTTAGCACAACGTTTTCAGTTAAGCAATAGTGAATATAAGAATATTATGATCAATCAAACCTTCAAGCAAATTTATAAGTCTCACATAATACCCTAGTTTCTTTCATCTCACCATCTAAGGGGCCGATTCCGATTCGGGCCGGAAAACGTACCGACCGACTCGGAGCCGGAATAAATACCGACCGACACGTACCGGTGCAGCCCGACCCGCAAAGTACGATGAAAAGCGTGCTAAATCCGACCGACTCGTACGGAACACAAGCCGAATGACCGAGCTGCGCGGAAAACAGCCATCCGGCCGGAAAAGCACGCGAATCGAACCGACCGACACGCACCAGGAAGAATCCCGAACGAAACGTACCTGCGAACTCCGACCCGCCAAGTATGATGCAACTCGTGGAAAACACGACCGAGTCGCACGGAGCCCAAGCCGCACGACCGACACGCATTCAAAACTGCGAGCCGAAGCAACCCAAAACCCCGCGACCGACGCGTACGCAGCACAGAAAACAGCACAAACACAGCGTGAACGAATCGGAGAGGCTCGCACGAGACAACTGGAGGGTCCGACTCGGTCACAAGAACGTCTCCAACATGCACAAAAAGAACCAAGGAAAAAAACACAAAAAAATGCCAAACAAGCTATCACTAAGCAAATAAATACTGGGGAGGGAAACAGGGAACAAAGACACACCCACAACTCCACCCATATAAAGGACACTAATCCCTACCATGATCCCTTGCAAATTCAAATTACCTGCCAGCACTCAACACCAACAGACAGCAACCACACACACACTCACAGCTCATCCATCACACAAGCCACACACCAGCAGCACCACAACAAATAGCACCCTCACATACACCCAGCAAAACACACACTCACACACCCTCACTTGCACACCAACACACACATCACACACCAGCACCACCCAACACCATGCCCCCAAAGAAGAATCACAAGTTCCTAGATAGTGAATTGGAAGTCCTGGTAGATGAGATCCTCAGGGTAGAGCCACAGCTGTTTGGTACATTGGTCCAACAGACACCCATGTCGCAGAAAACCAAGATGTGGGAGAGGATCGTCGACAGGGTGAACGCACAATCACCATGTTTGCGCACAAAGGTAGACATCCAGAACAGGTGGTATGACGTGCGCAGGAGGGTCAAGGAGCTGTTGAAGAAGGACTACATCTTGAGCCAACACACCGGCAGTGGCCCTCCTGCCAAACCAGTATACCTCAGGCCCTGGGAGGAGAAGGTGCGGGCCATCCTACCACCAGTGAGCGTCTATGGACTAGAAAACATCCCAGAGCCTGGTGAGTACACAACAAATGTACACAATATTGTGCCACAATACACACACATCACTGTCAAGGGGAGAGTCAAACCATGCACCCTTAGCAAATACACACCAACCAAAACAGATCATCCCAAAATGTGTATGTCAGCCAGATAAACACAACACATGCCATCTCATAGTGATATGTAACTGTCTCATCACATGTACAAACACAACTACAACTACAGCTAGGCAGTGGCACAAATATAACTAACAAACACATCCAGACATGTAGCCACCACTACAACACCACCTCACAGTGAAGCCCACTGAAAGGAAGGAATTCTGTGTATGCTGGGCAAGTCAGTGTAGCCAATAGCATCATGGGAGTCGTAGTCACAGAAATTGCCCACCCTCACAATGCGCACATCAACACCACCATGAACCATGCACACATCACAGGCAGTGCAAAACAACTGACAAGATGGCTAACACTGGCTACTGCTGTGGGGAGCACAAGGCCCTGCTGGCAACTGTGCACCAACCAACAGCAGGACACCACTGACTGACATCCTGAAAGACAACTTGCACTCCCTGCAATGGAAGCACGTTCCATGGTGGGATATCTGGCTGGGTGGGAAGGAGGACTCACAGCACTGACCATAGTCACCAGCAGCTCCACCCACACACCCCTAACACAAACTACACACAACTCACCTGGGAGAAAGCATTGCCTCACACACCAATCAAATATCCCACAAAGAACCACAACCCTGGGTCATGCAGTGTGAAGCACAGGGACACACATGGGACTTGTAGCAAAACAAACCCCAGGATAACACTGTCAGCCATCTTGTCAGCACAGTCACACAACCCCACAGGGAAGCTGAGTCAAAAGCAAGGAAGCTATGGCATGCTGGGAAGGGGGGTGGAGGCAAAAGCATGATGGGAGTGGTAGTCACAGCCCAACATCCCCCACCCACATGTCCCAGCAAGAACACACCCAAGCATGCACACCTCACAGGGAGTCAAAAGCCAATTCAAAGATGTCTGACACTGGTGCTCTGTTGTGGGGAGCACAAGGCCATGCTGGGAACTGGCCAACAACCAACAGCAGTACACCACTGTCAGCCATCTTGCCATTGCTGTCACACCCACACACAGTGAAGTACAGTCAAAAGGAAGGAAGTATGGGCATGCTGGGAAGGGGGTGGAGGCAATAGCATGATGGGAGTGGTAGTCACAGCTCAACGTCCCCCCACACATGGCCCAGCAAGCTCACACTGAAGCATGCACACCTCACAGAGAGTGGAAAGCCCCATCAAAGATGTCTGACACTGGTGCTCTGTTGTGCGGAGCACAAGGCCATGCTGGGAACTGGACAACAACCAACAGCAGGACACCACTGTCAGCCATCTTGCCATTGCTGTCACACCCACACACAGTGAAGTACAGTCAAAAGGAAGGAAGTATGGGCATGCTGGGAAGGGGGTGGAGGCAATAGCATGATGGGAGTGGTAGTCACAGCTCAACATCCCCCCACACATGGCCCAGCAAGCTCACACTGAAGCATGCACACCTCACAGAGAGTGGAAAGCCCCATCAAAGATGTCTGACACTGGTGCTCTGTTGTGGGGAGCACAAGGCCATGCTGGGAACTGGACAACAACCAACAGCAGGACACCACTGTCAGCCATCTTGCCATTGCTGTCACACCCACACACAGTGAAGTACAGTCAAAAGGAAGGAAGTATGGGCATGCTGGGAAGGGGGTGGAGGCAATAGCATGATGGGAGTGGTAGTCACAGCTCAACATCACCCCCACACATGGCCCAGCAAGCTCACACTGAAGCATGCACACCTCACAGAGAGTGGAAAGCCCCATCAAAGATGTCTGACACTGGTGCTCTGTTGTGGGGAGCACAAGGCCATGCTGGGAACTGGACAACAACCAACAGCAGGACACCACTGTCAGCCATCTTGCCATTGCTGTCACACCCACACACAGTGAAGTACACTCAAAAGGAAGGAAGCATGGGCATGCTGGGAAGGGGGTGGACGCAAAAGCATGATGGGAGTGGTAGTCACAGCCCAACATCCCCCACCCACATGGCCCAGCAAGAACACACCCAAGCATGCACACCTCACAGAGAGTCAAAAGCCACTTCAAAGATGTCTGACACTGGTGCTCTGTTGTGGGGAGCACAAGGCCATGCTGGGAACTGGCCAACAACCAACAGCAGGACACCACTGTCAGCCATTGCTGTCACACCCACACACAGTGAAGTACACTCAAAAGGAAGGAAGTATGGGCATGCTGGGAAGGGGGGTGGAGGCAATAGCATGATGCCAGAGGCACAGTCACAACTGTCAGGTGTGTCAACCATTGATGCCTGCAGAAACATAACATACATTGTGTGTGTCTCCCAAAAACAGGTGATGACGGGGACACAGCAGCAGACGCTGAGGAATCCCCGTCCCAGGCTCAAGAGGATACGGAGCTCACTGGTGTGGAACAGCCTCTGCCCTCCTCGGATGAAGAAGACCAACCTGGCACCTCCGGAGCAAGTCATCAGGCAGCACCAGCATGACCACCAGCTGCACCCCCTGCACCCACCCCTCCAACGACTGTCAACACACATACCACCCCTGCCGACATGGAAAGACCAAGGAGCACCACCACCACCACCAGCACAGGGACCCTGGACCAACGTGGGGCCATGGACACCAACACCACCAACAACCCCCAAGGGGGCCCAGGGTCACCTGTGCGTGCCACCTCAGGTACTGCACTTGTCGCCAGGGGTGGTGGGAGGGGTGGGAGACACAGGTCACTGATCGCAGAGGGGTCTGGACTGCATGATGACCCACAACTGGCACGCATAGCCGATGCGTACCAGTCCAGCACCGGAGAGCTCAGCCAGGTAGTGGGGCTCCTCAGGGACATTAAACAGCAGCAGGCTGCCCATCATGCCCACTTGGACTCACACATGTCCCGCGTGGAGTCCAAGTGGGACACACTGCAAGAGATGATGGCGGTGCATAGGGACATATTACAATGCCTCCGCCAGATGAGCAGCAACCAGTCAACACCTCCCTGTGTGCCCACAACATCTGCTGCTGAAACAACTGCACTGCCACAGGGAGGGAGGATGACTCTGGCGGAGAGTCCCCTGCACTGTAGCAGCCTGCACTTGAGGGTCCCCCCCCAAAGAAGAGGGGCCGTCCGAGGAGGGGCAAGTGAGAGGCCGATGGCCATGTGCAACCCCCAGGAAGCCAAAACCTGTTCTGGATAATCACCTTTGTGCGCAAACTGTTCACCCTGTTGACTGCAACACAACTCTCCCACATGACATGGGGAGCTCAAGTTGGACCAATGTCTCAGATGACTGTGGACTTTACTCTGGATATTTCTGCTACCAGGACTTCCAAATCATCTAGGAACTTTGGATTACAATCACAATGTACAGCACCCACCATCCTGTGCACTATACTCACACATGTATGTCAATAAACTCACTAATACACCATACTTGCCTCTGTTGTGATTCCTACGTTGTCTCTGAAGTGGCGATGATGATCTGGGAAATGACACTGTGCATGCTAACTGCTACAGCAAGTACAACACCGGCATGTGAGTCATGGCGATGTCACACATATGAGGGAGGCACACCACCAGGGCTACACAACACATACACACCATGGCCATCTGACTCATCGCCTACACTGATGTTGCCAGGAAACACGTTGCATTGCACAGACCCAACACCTATTCACAGTCTGTGTTAACTAGCCCACTGGTGCAGTAAGCAAATGTCAGTCAGATGTGTGACCACAGACAACGCACATCACAAAGTGAAGCACAGGTTTATTACACATTTGCAACATATTGTAACCACCACAGATGCAAGGTAATCCCACCTGGCAGCGGGCACACAGACAACAAGTGTAGAAGGAAGGAAGTCCATGGGTGTGGTGCACATCACCTGTAGGGACACGACAGCTACCACCCTGGAAGTCGAATCACGGTGTCGGGGATCACAGTTGACCAAACGACTCTGAAAGTACCCTGTGAAGGACAGAAATGACACACAGTCAAAAGCACTGAAGAACAGGACAGAACTGCAATACTCATGCCCAATACATGTCACACGATACCCACCCAGAACCAAGTTAGCATGTCAACACTGTTGGGGAGTACAGACTACCTGTAAGGACACATCTCTACACGCATACAGTCATGTAGCACATGCACACACTCAAACAGCACCAGAGCACCACCAACACATATCATGCAAACTCACATCAGTTACATGACATCTCTGGATACTTACATTCAGCTGAAGAAGTTGGTGATGAGCTGTGTGCAGACATCACCATCATCATCATCATCATCACTGGCATCATGGTCCAGGCCAGGATCCTCCACAGGTGGCGGACGTTGGTCATCGTCATCCAGGATGAGAGGCAACTCCTTCCGCACTGCCAGGTTGTGTAGCATGCAGCAGATGATGACAATCTTGCACACCTTTGCCGGGGCATATGGGAGGGACCCTCCTGTCTTGTCCAGGCAGCGGAAGCGGCTCTTCAGGAGACCAAATGTCCGCTCAATAACTCTCCTCGTCCGACCATGTGCCTCATTGTAGCGCATCTGGGCTGGTGTCACAGGGTTCCTGAGGGGCGTCAGCAACCACGGCATGTTGGGATATCCGGAGTCACCTACATACAGACAATTGCACATTAGCTGAGTTGGAAAAGAGGGTGGAACACTACATTTTAGAACACACACAATGGTACAAAGTCAGTACACACCAACAAGCCAGGCACGCTGGTTCCGCTCGGGATGCGACTACTCCTCATCACGTAGGCATCGTGTGCAGAACCGGGGAAACGGGCACACACGTGTGTGATGGTCATATCTGCAAGACAGACCACCAGTGCATTGACCGAGTGGTAGTGCTTGCGGTTCCTGTATGCCTGCTCCTGGGCCTGTGGTGGTACCAAAGCCACATGTGTCCCATCAATGGAGCCAATGACATGCGGCATCCTCCCCAGTGCATAGAAGTCACTCTTCACGCCAGTCAGTTGCTGGAGTCTAGGGAAATAGATGTACTGGTTCAGGTATATCAACATAGCCTCCAATACACCGCGGAGCACACGGCTGAACATGGTCTGTGACATCCCACCAGCAGTCGCCAGAGTGTGTTGAAAGGTACCGGTGGCAAAGAAGTGTAGGGCTGCCATCACCTTCACCTTGGGGGTCAGCGCTGTAGGGTACGGCCGGCCAGGTTGCAGGTGTGGTGCCAAGCGCACTGCCAAATCATCAATCAGCTGCCTGGTGAAGCGGTACCTTCGGATGCTGTCACGTTCCACCATCGTTGCCAGGTCAGGGAATGGTCTATGGACAGCTGGTGCCCTGCAGTGCATAGGTGAAGAAAGAAAGATTGTCAGTCACCCCACATATGTGGCATTGAACACACTCAATATCACACGATACATCATTATGAGGCACAAGTACATGATGTGTGCAGTTCCGTAAGGACATGTATGGCACATACATGGCCAACATCCAACATCACAGTTCAACAAGTGGCATCAATAAGTCCCAGGTTGTGCCATTGGGTATCATAAGAACGTGTCACATTTCCCATCTCCTGCTGCCACGTTACAAACACACCCCACAGTGACATGTGAGGACAGATGTGCCCCAGGCATCACAGCCCAACGACCGGTAGATTCCCAGGGACCCTGTATTGCCACATGGACACTGGCATGACATGGCGTATCATGTACACACCACAGCAAAACAACCATGACCCCCACAGGTAGTGGTCCCTGTTGCCTCGGCAGGACAGACATGGACGTCTGTGACACACACGCACAACATCAAAGTCCATGCACAAACAACGTGGATGTGGAGACTGTCTCCCATTGTGCACATGAAATCAGAGACGTAAACACAACATGCACACAGACTGCGGAGGACCATCACTATTGTGCCAATGGGTCAGCCTGGGTTAAACATACCGTCCCACATGGGACTCAGGGGGCATGTGACATGACATACACATACACCACCGTGAAATGTGACCATGCCACATGCTCAGATATGAACAGTTGCACATCACAGTGGTCATGTACACGAAACACCAAGGATACTGTCCCCATGAACACGTGCACAGCCTGGGGGTGGCTGCCCCAAGTGACACCCACAGAACAACATGTTCACCCCCATACACGGAATAGGTAATGCAGCCTTACATGCCTTAGGATACAGTTTGGACAGGCTGTGGTGTTGTAGGTGTGCCCCTCACTCCCTGGGAAGTATATGTGGCTGGCATATGTTCACCTGTGACAGGCATGGTGACATATGCCAGTGACATGTACAGGGACGCGTTGGACAGCAATGGACCGATCGGTGTGCCCGGCCGGCCCATTGCATTCAATGTGTGCGGGTACGCGTTGTATCCCGGGTACGCGTTGAACAGCAATGGACCGATCGGTGTGCCCGGCCGGCCCATTGCATTCAATGTGTGCGGGTACGCGTTGTATCCCGGGTACGCGTTGAACAGCAATGGACCGATCGGTGTGCCCGGCCGGCCCATTGCATTCAATGTGTGCGGGTACGCGTTGTATCCCGGGTACGCGTTGAACAGCAATGGACCGATCGGTGTGCCCGGCCGGCCCATTGCATTCAATGTGTGCGGGTACGCGTTGTATCCCGGGTACGTGTTGAACAGCAATGGACCGATCGGTGTGCCCGGCCGGCCCATTGCATTCAATGTGTGTGGGTACGCGTTGTATCCTAGGTACGCGTTGAACAGCAATGGACCGATCGGTGTGCACCCATTGGCTATGGCCTGGCCTGGCAACAGAAGCGTTTTCAAATTTTGAACGAGTCTGATGCTGGAAATTCAGTTGGTCACCCACAACAATGTTGCAAATTCATGGGTGTCATGAAGTTGAACTTTTGAAGGATGCTGTGGGCGTGTGTAAGTGGTGCAATTCCATGGATTGGCCAGATTCAGAAGATGCTAACGACTTGGACCTATCACTTTGGACACATGGGACAGTAACTGCCTCTGCAGCACACATATAATGCTGGCTGTTCCACTGAGAGCTCACTTGCCTGCACTACATGCTCCAGGACGACATCTGCCACCACCACTGCTGCTGTATCTGCACCCTCTGGACCCTGCAATGGCACGTACTGTGGAGAGAGCCCCAGCCTTCAGCACTGAGGAGAACCAGGCCCTGCTGGACAGCCTCCTTCCACAGTACAGCAAGCTGTATGGGAAAGCAGGGGAGCAGGTGAGTGTCCTGTCCACTGCCTTCCTAAATGTGCATGTTGTCTGACTAGCAAGGCTAACAGTCAGCACGTCACTGGCTAGCAGGCTCACTGAGTAGTTGTCACCCCCATAGTGTGTAGTTACATGCACTGGACAGGTATAGTGCAGTGACAGTGCATTTAAACAAGGTTTTACTTCCCAGGCAATGATACCATGTAGTTACTGCTGGCATACTGTCCATGGCCATCGTTGCACTGCCTGTGTATATCATGTGCCCCTGTGAATGAGACATGTATACACAACTGTGTAATGCACGGATATGTTGCATGTGTAGTAATAGCATTCTCACTTTGTCATCCTCACAGGTTGATGCCCACCAGAAGCAGAAGATATGGCTGACCATCGACCGGGCAGTGAGATCCGTGGGGGACTACAAGCGCTGGATCCGCAACTGCCAGAAGAGGTGGCAGGACCTTCGGGGCTGGACCCGGAGGATCGCACGGGTCCAGCTGAAGCTGTCGCCTCCTCGCAGGAGGGGCGGACACCGGACCCCCCAGATGCTCAGGATCCTGGCGGTGGTCTTCCCTGATCTGGATGGGCAGCTGAAGGCCAGGGAGCAGCACGGAGGGGGTGAGTCCATAACTGCATTGTGTACTCTGTCTGCCATGCTATGTGCCCTCCTCTGGCCTGGTTAAACTTCCACAGCACATCAGTCATGTGGTCCAGGACCCATGTCCCTCGATTGTGCACTGCCCACTCCTCATCTGATACCCAGGTGTGGCCCTTGCAATCAGGGAATTGTGTCACTTGGGTACTGTGTCCTTGCAGTTTGCTTGACTCAAGGTGGGGGACAGCATCTGTTCCCCTAACTGTAGTGGGCATCATGGGTGGGTCCATTGCCTACACAATGCCTGTGTTCTGCCATGTAATCTGCGTGTTACTTTGATCTGTGGTCCAATTGCTGAGCTGATCCACCACATGTGCCTGGGGTAACTGGCACACACCCAAGCTGCGGGTGGGAACAATGTTTGGGCCCCAGGAGTGTGTATATTACGTGTGTCACACATACTTAGCCAGCTGCCTACTGTCCTGGGTTCATCCCTCATTCATGTGGGGCAGGACAGTCATGCCTACTCCAGGCCATGCAATGCACTCTGTACTCCCACTCCCGTGTATCAGCTGACACGTTGTGCTCAGTGATATGTCCCCTCAGGTGTCAGCCTCTGTGTCAGTGTGCTGTGGCTTCGATGTCAGGACTGCTGGGGTGTTTATCGGTTGGGGCTCAGCATGCCACCGGAGATGTGACCATAGGAGACGATACTTGTGTGACACATAGGTGTTTGACCACCTGACCGTGCAGACTGGGGTATGCGAATGTGAGGTCCATGCAGCTGTTTCCCATTCACAGCAGATTGTGAGGTGCTCAAGTTCAGAGGCTTGTGTTACAGGTCACCCATATGTCCAATCTGTATGACCTGGACAGATAAGGGTTCAGATGATGTGGTGTGTGGGGGATGTACATGTGCACTTGTTCAGCTCCAGGACTTGCATTCTCCATGACCTACTATTGTGACACAGTGCAGACTGTTGTTGTGTGGCTGCCCTGCCCATGTGACTGAAGACAGTGATGTATGACTTAGCAGGCATGCCTGTGCCATGGCATGTGACTTCCTATGTGTGATCCTGCAGGGGAGTGACATGTGCTACATGCACACCATAGTGGCAATGGCTATCAGCACATGGGTGCATCGTGGTGTCTGTCGCTGGTATGCATCACATGCATTTCATGTATCTGACTCTGGGCATCACTTTCATCCGGGCACCTGTACTGACTCAGTGGCAAGAGTTGTGATGTGTGCATGTTCACATGCTTCACCGTGTTCTCTGCACCGTCCAACTACTGTGTAGGTGGTGCATGTGTCCACACTGGGGTATTGCCAGCCAACGGACGCCAGACAGATGGGTGCAAGGCCAGGTGTGATGTGAGTGCCATGGTTGACGATCAGACTGACAATTGGCTTCTCCTATTCTGTTTGGGCAATTTTAGCAATGTTCAACTAAGGATGCCAGGCCTTGCTCTGTATTGTGCTGTACTTACTGTGGTGTGTGCATTCGGTGCAGGTGACTGATGTCTGTCTGTCTCCCTATTGTTTGCAGATACATCCACGGCCACAGGAGGGGACAGCTCCATGGACCAGGAGGAGCCGCAGAGCCAGACTGGGTCAACAGCCGAGGAGTGGTCGGAGGGACCCAGTGGCACGGAGGGCGAGGGGAGCCACACCGAGGAGTCCTCAGCACCATCCACCTCAGCTGAGGACCACAGCAGCTCGGAGGTTGACTCCCTTATGGAGGCGGGTGTCAGCAGCCACCACACCCCAGCTAGTGTTGCTGTCCCCAACACCACCACCACCACCGCCCTCCCATCGGCTCCCATTCCCGAGGTCCGTTGAGGCTCCCATGTTCGGGAGCGTGTCTCTTTCGGGCCAGGCACCGCACCCCTGCCCCTGTGTCCCCTGCTGCCCTGAGTGAGGAGTCTGTGTACCTCCTTCGGCAGCTCCATGTAGGGCAGACAGCGATGCTGAGTGTCCTCCATGCACACACCACTCTGTTGACTCAGCTGGTGTCGTTCATGGAGGGCATCTCATCGGGCATGTCTGCCCTACAGAGGGGCAATAGGTCCATGGACTACTCCCTGATGGCAGCAGTGTCCCTCCTCCAACAGTCCCTCACCCCTCCTGTCTCTGCCCCATCCACACTCCCCAGCACCTTACCTGTCCCAAGCACACACACACCGGCACAGGCACACACCAGCACAGACACGAGCAGCACACACACACACCACAGACAAGACGCACACGCACGCACAGTCAGGGGACTGAAACCACACTCACAGGGGATGGGGCCCAGTCACACACATACGCATCCACGAGCACTGCGCAGTCCACAGTTGCCTCTCCCTCCAAAGCCCCCTCCGTTGCCTCACCTGCAACCCCAAAGACCCAGCGGCTCTTCCTCAGTGACCTCGGCCTCTTCCCCTCCGATCCAGCTGATACAGCATTCAGGGGGAAGAGGAAGCCCACCCACACTGAGCGGAGTGCCCCTCGCCACCGGACACCCTCCCCCAGGCGCAGACCGACTGAGGCCCCCATCCGCAAGTCCCCCCAGACCCGGAAGAGCAAGACCCCGCCGCCGCCCTGCAGCTCAGGCACCAAGTCTCCTTCCTCCATCCCTCAGGCCCCCACTCCAGAGGTGCCCCCACCACACCCTGCCCCAGGTTCCCCCACCCACAGATACACAATCCCCAAAAGGATCAGGCCTTCTCCCCCTGCCACTTGCTCTTCCGGCCCCACACCCCCGCTGCGCTTGTCTGTGCCACTGGTGTGGAGACGGTGCCCTCCCCTCTGTCCTGCCCACCTTACCTGATCCCCATTCTCCTCCCCTGGAGGTAGGCACTGCAGTGGAGTCCACTACCACCCTGTCTGACTTGGGCACTGCAGTGGGGAACCTGTCCACTCCATCTGCACGGTCCCCTGCAGTCTTGCCGGCACCCACACCATCAGAGTCATGCCCCCCAGTTGTGCCGGCACACACCATGTCAGACACCTCCACTGCAGTTGTCAGTGGCTCTCCAGCACCCACCACCCCTTCCCTGCCTCCTTCTGGTGAGCCATGATCCTGTCCCTGCGGTGCCTGGCCTGCCCCCCGCATGCCCCTCCGAGGGGATTGTCCCTGGCTTTCATCAGTGCAGGCATGCGTAGGGTGACATCTGCCACTGTCACCCTGTTTTGACTTTCAAGTTGGACTGGCCATTGGCCTTTGTTAAATTCCTTGCTGGACATCAACTGTTAGACCCACATATGCTGAATAAAGCACCTTTCTGTTCTCTAGTGCTTTTGCTTCTGATGTACATGTTGTTGATGATGCTAACCATGCCCTTGCTGCAGTGATGGTGATATTTGGTCTCATGATGATGAAGTGTTACTGTGCAGGAACACATGTGGTCCAGGGGAAATGTGTCCTATCCTGTGGTGTATCCATGTCATCCTTAGCAGCATCTGAGGGTGTCATGTGTTCATTATTTGGCAATGGGATTTCCTACTTACATTAGCAATTTCACATCTGTGGCTTCCACCCCTGCACATCTGTTGTGCCTGCCATTGTTCAATTCGTCTACTTCCCTGACCGTGTGGCCATCTCCACTGGACATGCAGGTTTGGGCATCAATGGGGAAGGACTCATCTGTGTTGTCAGTGCAACATTGCTATACAAGTGTGTTGGATCTGTGCTGATGATTTCGTTGGCACTCCCATGACCAGGCTGATGTGACGGGAGCATTCATTTGGTGCTAATTGTTGACTGTGTGACCAAGTGCTCAGCTGACATGATGGAGCCCTACTGAGGCAACATATGGCACAGCTTTCCTCACACAGGAGTGGAGTCCGTTCATGGCAGTGTGTACTCCTGTGACATTGCCTGCGCCCAAGGTGTGTGTTATATGAGCATGTCTGTGTGTTCACTTCTGTTTCGCTGTGCATGCTGGGATCCCTAGTGTTGTACCTGTTTGTGATGCTTGCTGAGTTGACCTATGTTCCCCCCAAGTCTTCTCCCTGGATTCTCTGTGATGTGGGTGCATGGCACATTACTGGTCACAGGGTGTCACCCATAGGTGTGTTTGCTGTCAGGGCTGAGTTTGTGTGCAGACGCAGATGGGTCACAGTCAGGATTCCCCTTGGCACTTGTTGTTTACACCTGTCATGTGATTTCCAGTTTGTGTTATCTTTCAGTGATTGTGACACGTTGTGTGTGTGACTGCTGGCACTCCTCAGGGTCCGGGCTGCAATGTTGGTAGTTGTCTATGTGTGTTCTTTGTGGGTGTCCTTGGCTTCTTCATTGGTGTGTGACTGTGGCTGGGATCCCATTGGTTGGTGTGGTATTGCCGTCATGTCCATGTACAGCGTAGTGTGCAGTGTGTCAGACATTCAGGAGTCTTGTTGAGTGGCCATGTGTGATGTGTTTCTGCACCTTGGTTCCCACCCACCAGCCTGGGATTGTCATGGGTGCATGTGCAATGTCACCAGTGCATGTGTGCTTCAGTGCTGCACATTGTTGGAGGTCGAGGTGTGTGGTGTTGAGTGTGTGCAGATGAGAGTTGTTGCCCGGCTAGACCCCTGCCTCCATGTTGGCCTTGGCTTACTGGCCGTGCTGATTGATTTGTGCTTGTGTAGGTGTGATGGTAGTTTGTTGCTCAGGACACATGACTGTGGTTCACAGTGTGAACGACATTTAGCTTTGTCATCACAGTGGGATTGTAATGCAGCCCAGGGTCACCACATTGTGGGGGCCCTGGGGGTAGTGCTGTGGTGTGTCTGTGTCTTGCTGTGTCAGTTGCTGTTCCTACATGCTTGTGTGACATGTGTGATTTGTGCTCCCTCTCATCTGACAATGCCTGATTGCCCACATAGGGGATTTGGATCCATGAGTTACCTTTGTGTGGCACTGTATGCACATCTGTGTAATTGGTATTCAGGCCTCCTCATGTGTTGTATGGTTGCCTGGGGACACTGGCACCCCCCTCACCTGTTGTGTTTGATGTGCAGTGTGGGTCTGCCTGTTTGTGTTTGTGCATCTGCACCACTGCATTGGTATATCTTTGGTGTGCCATTGGCTGTATGTTGTTTGGTGGCTTTCCCCTGCTGTCCCTGGGACTCCTAGGTCATCGGTCAGCACAATGATCATGATTTGTGTGTCCCATTGCTGCCATGGTATGGTATCTGTTCACCTCACATCTACAGTCTCCACAGGGTATCTGCATTTGTGTGCCCATTGGTGCAAATATGTGGGTCTGCATTCTGATGGTCACTCCTGTCATTGTGTCATTGATGAATGTTGACAGTGTCAGCCCCCATGGGTGTTGTTTGTCTGCACATGGCCAAAGGTATGTCTTATTTGCACTGCAGTATTTGCCTCCCCCAATATATGTTGCAATGGGACACATGCACTACTTTGCCACTGATGTGTTTTATGTTCTGTGACCAGGTATCATCCATGCAGTTTGGCAGTTGCAGCTTTTTCTTTGTCAACACTTGCATTTTGGTCACTGTGATGATGGGGGTTTAGGCCCCATTGCCACAATGTTCAAACTGTGCTTCAGCTATGGAACCCACACTTACCTTTTGGTCACTGTGATGATGGGGGTTTAGGCCCCATTGCCACAATGTTCAAAATGTGCTTCAGCTATGGAACCCACACTTACCTTTTGGTCACTGTGATGATGGGGGTTTAGGCCCCATTGCCACAATGTTCAAAATGTGCTTCAGCTATGGAACCCACACTTACCTTTTGGTCACTGTGATGATGGGGGTTTAGACCCCATTGCCACAATGTTCTGATTGTGCTTCAGCTATGGGCCCCCACACTTACATTTTGGTCACTGTGATGATGGGGGTTTGGACCCCATTGCCACAATGTTCAAGATGTGCTTCAGCTATGGACCCCACACTTACCTTTTGGTCACTGTGATGATGGGGGTTTGGACCCCATTGCCACAATGTTCAAGATGTGCTTCAGCTATGGACCCCACACTTACCTTTTGGTCACTGTGATGATGGGGTTTTGGACCCCATTGCCACAATGGTCATGGCCTGCTTGCATTGTGGGGGCCACACACATATATGTGTGGCACATGTGATAGGGGGTCACATTGTATGTTCAAAGTCATGTTCAGTGTTGTAGGCATTTGACAGTCTACACACGCTTGTCATGGTGTTGGGGGGATGTATTTTTCTTGCATTCCCTAGGTTGTGGTGTGCTGGTTGTGTCATGCATTGTCCATCCTATGAGTGGGGGTGGTAGTAGTGATAGGCATCCAGCCCCCCATGGGTAGAGGTGGTAGTAGTGGTAGGCATCCAGCCCCCCATGGGTAGAGGTGGTAGTAGTGTTAGGCATCTGGCACCCCCTGGGTAAGGGTGGTAGTAGTGACAGGCATCCAGCCCCCCATGGGTAGAGGTGGTAGTAGTGACAGGCATCTGGCACCCCTGGGTAAGGGTGGTAGTAGTGGTAGGCATCTGGCACCCCTGGGTAAGGGTGGCAGTAGTGGTAGGCATCTGGCACCCCCTGGGTAAGGGTGGTAGTAGTGGTAGGCATCCAGCCCCCATGGGTAGATGTGGTAGTAGTGGTACGCATCTGGCACCCCCTGGGTAAGGGTGGTAGTAGTGGTAGGCAACCAGCCCCCTGGGTAAGGGTGGTAGTAGTGGTAGGCATCTGGCACCCCCTGGGTAACTGTGGTAGTAGTAACAGGCATCCAGCCCCCCATGGGTAGAGGTGGTAGTAGTGACAGGAATCTGGCACCCCTGGGTAAGGGTGGTAGTAGTGGTAGGCATCTGGCACCCCTGGGTAAGGGTGGCAGTAGTGGTAGGCATCTGGCACCCCTGGGTAAGGGTGGCAGTAGTGGTAGGCATCTGGCACCCCTGGGTAAGGGTGGTAGTAGTGGTAGGCATCCAGCCCTCCATGGGTAGAGGTGGTAGTAGTGGTAGGCATCCAGCCCCCCATGGGTAGAGGTGGTAGTAGTGGTAGGCTTCTGGCACCCCTGGGTAAGGGTGGTAGTAGTGACAGGCATCCAGCCCCCCATGGGTAGAGGTGGTAGTAGTGGTAGGCATCTGGCACCCCTGGGTAAGGGTGGTAGTAGTGGTAGGCATCTGGCACCCCTGGGTAAGGGTGGCAGTAGTGGTAGGCATCTGGCACCCCTGGGTAAGGGTGGTAGTAGTGGTAGGCATCCAGCCCCCCATGGGTAGAGGTGGTAGTAGTGGTAGGCATCCAGCCCCCCATGGGTAGAGGTGGTAGTAGTGGTAGGCATCTGGCACCCCTGGGTAAGGGTGGTAGAAGTGACAGGCATCCAGCCCCCATGGGTAGAGGTGGTAGTAGTGGTAGGCGTCTGGCACCCCTGGCTAAGGGTGGTAGTAGTGGTAGGCATCCAGCCCCCCATGGGTAGAGGTGGTAGTAGTGGTAGGCATCTGGCACCCCTGGGTAAGGGTGGTAGTAGTGACAGGCATCCAGCCCCCCATGGGTAGAGGTGGTAGTAGTGGTAGGCATCTGGCACCCCCTGGGTAAGGGTGGTAGTAGTGACAGGCATCCAGCCCCCATGGGTAGAGGTGGTAGTAGTGACAGGCATCTGGCACCCCCTGGGTAAGGGTGGTAGTAGTGGTAGGCATCTGGAACCCCTGGGTAAGGGTGGCAGTAGTGGTAGGCATCTGGCACCCCCTGGGTAAGGGTGGTAGTAGTGGTAGGCATCCAGCCCCCCATGGGTAGAGGTGGTAGTAGTGGTAGGCATCTGGCACCCCTGGGTAAGGGTGGTAGTAGTGACAGGCATCCAGCCCCCCATGGGTAGAGGTGGTAGTAGTGGTAGGCATCTGGCACCCCTGGGTAAGGGTGGTAGTAGTGGTAGGCATCTGGCACCCCCTGGGTAAGGGTGGCAGTAGTGGTAGGCATCTGGCACCCCTGGGTAAGGGTGGTAGTAGTGGTAGGCATCTTGCACCCCCTGGGTAAGGGTGGTAGTAGTGGTAGGCATCCAGCCCCCCATGGGTAGAGGTGGTAGTAGTGGTAGGCATCCAGCCCACCCTGGGTAGGGGTGGTAGTAGTGGTAGGCATACAGGCCCCTATGTGTATGTGTGGCATTGGTGAGGGCCATCCCACCCCTATGGTGCTGCTGTTGCTGGTGTAGGTATTTCTGCATCCCTCTGTGTGTGATGTGTCGGGTACGTGTAGTTTGTTTTTGTTGTTGGTGTCTGACTTACCTTCTGCGCTGTACGCGTCCGTGCCTGTTCCGGTAATAGAGGTAGAATATTGGTAGGATCGGCACGAAGGGATTCATGGTTGGTTCGTCTCGTTCGTCTTTCTCTTTGCTTCGCCTCATCCTCGTCGCTGGTGTGTTCGTCTCGTAGCCGTGGATCATGTTGTGGCGCGAATCGGAGCTTATGTGCGCCTCGCCCGGATGCTTTGATGTGCCGTGCGTAACGACGGGTTCGGCGCGTACGGGAAGCGCATCGTACTTGTCCGGCCGGACGGGGCTGCATTTTTGCTTCCGTGCGGCTCGATTCTACGATTCCGGATCCGGCTCGGTCGGGGAACAGGACCTGGATTGGGTGAGTACGACTGGGTCGGAATCTATGCTGTTGTGCGCATCGTACTTGCTCGTTCGGAATAATTTGCGGCTCGGTCGGGAAACAGGCATTCGCATGGCTTTTTTCCCGACCGAATGGTGTTAGGTACGCCTCCGACCGAGATCGGAATCGGCCCCAAAGTCTTCAGCTGGGTGTCCTGTCTACCCTGCTACCCATTGAACTACCATGATGAACGGATCCTATTGCTTGCTAGGCAAATGTTTGGCCCTCCTGTCAGATGACATCCTGCTTAGCTTTATGATGTCAGGGAACCACTTGACCAATTGCCCTGGGTGAAGATGACACACAGGAGGATGAGACATCAGCAATTATGCACTAGGTAACTATTTGTAATTATGACTGCAAGGCAAGTAGGAGGTGTAATGGGAAAGTACTCTGAACCATTGAAAGCACTGGGCTCCCTTTGAACGTGGGATGGAGTAAAAAGCACACAGAGTATCCTAAACAACAATCCGTCTTGAGTATCAGAGCACAAAATACAGAGTGCAGGGAAACCGGTTAAATGAGCTTTCCTCACTGAGAAAGTAAGTCTAACTTAAGACAACTCATCAAGCCTTAAAGACAGTGTTTTCCTCTGACGACATATTGCTAGCACACGTATCTACAGCAAGCTGTGTCCGCCTTGGAGACAGTCATAGTCTTTGATTAACTATCATGAGAATCATTATGTCATTCATATTGCTACCGTTTTGACAGAAATTATATATATGCAGAAGACCCCTCTATAAAGGTACTGAGGACCTTCAGATGCTATGAACTTCATTTAATGACAAGCAATATAAAGAAAAATGTGAGTTTGATTTACCATATCAATTCATAATGGAACGCAGAAGGCTGCTGATGACGCTGGCTTTTTTTTTTTTGGTCTCAGCAATGCAGAGAAATTTTCTTCTGCTATACTGCCAACTGCTGGTCATTCAGTATATTCTGTAGATGGAAAAGTCCACCGTTAGTCCATTATAAGCACTTGAATATTTTCAAACTAATGCAATACAACAGCAAAGACAGATATTTATAAAGCGTTAATAATCAGTACTATGGCGTCTCTAATATCGTGAAAATCCTCAGCTCGCTGATAATTCACATCTCAATTTTTGTTTTCAACATAGCATCCAGCTATCAATCCTATGCCTCATTTGCTACCACTCTCTACACAACTCTAGCACCTATACTGGGTCGAAGATGAAAAGATCGAATTGCCAGCCATGTGAAAGCGTACCCTTCTCACTACAATCTTTTTAGGTTATGATACACCAAAAGCAATTAATTCATCTGATAAGTTGAGGGAGGGAGGTTTATGCTACAGTTAGTGAAAGAAATAACAATTAGGAATAAGAGGATCTAACATCTTCATTTTAGCACATCGCTTTCAGTTAAGCAATAGTGAATATAAGAATATTATGATCAATCAAACCTTCAAACAAATTTATAAGTCTCACATAATACCCTAGTTTCTTTCATCTCACCATCTTAGTCTTCAGCTGGGTGTCCTGTCTACCCTGCTACCCATTAAACTACCATGATAAACGGATCCTATTGCTTGCTAGGCAAATGTTTGGCCCTCCTGTCAGATGACATCCTGCTTAGCTTTATGATGTCAGGGAACCACTTGACCAATTGCCCTATGAAGATGACACACAGGAGGATGAGACATCAGCAATTATACACTAGGTAACTATTTGTAATTATGACTGCAAGGCAAGTAGGAGGTGTAATGGGAAAGTACTCTGAACCATTGAAAGCACTGGGCTCCCTTCGACCGTGGGATGGAGTAAAAAGCACACAGAGTATCCTAAACAACAGTCCGTCTTGAGTATCAGAGCGCAAAATACAGAGTGCAGGGAAACCGGTTAAATGAGCTTTCCTCACTGAGAAAGTAAGTCAATTGCTCCAACTTAAGACAACTCATCAAGCCTTAAAGACAGTATTTTCCTCTGACGACATATTGCTAGCACACGTATCTACAGCAAGCTGTGTCCGCCTTGGAAACAGTCATAGTCTTTGATTAACTATCATGAGAATCATTATGTCATTCATATTGCTACCGTCTTGACAGAAATTATATTTATGCAGAAGACCCCTCTATAAAAGTACTGAGGACCTTCAGATGCTATGAACTTCATTTAATGAGAAGCAAAATAAAGAAAAATGTGAGTTTGACTCACCATATCATTTCATAACGGAACGCAGAAGGCTGCTGATGACTCTGGCTTTTTTTTTTTTTGGTCTCAGCAACGCAGAGAAATTTTCATCTGCAATACTGCCAACTGCTGGTCATTCAGTATATTCTGCAGATGGAAAAATCCACCGTTAGTCCATTATAAGCACTTGAATATTTTCAAACTAATGCAATACAACAAAAAAACGGATTTTTATAAAGCGTTAATAATCAGCACTATGGCCTCTCTGACTCATTGTCAGTGAAATTGCTCTCCCACCCTCGCAGCTCCACCATTTAGTGAGGCCTGCCCCTGCACTCTCGAGTGTTGGTGATCGAGGCCCTCCTCCACCCGCAGGTTTCCCTGCGCCTCATCCCTGGTGGTCCAGTGGACCTCTGTTTCCTTCCTCTCGCTCTGCTCTTTCACTCATTTTTCTACCCTTTTTTATCTTTCACCTTTCTGCACTTTTCTGCATCTCTGCTCTTTTGTGCCTTATTTCTGCTCATTTTCCCTTCCTCTCGCTCTGCTCTTTCACTCGTTTTCACTCGTTTTTCTACCCTCTTTTAGCTTTCACCTTTCTGCACTTTTCTGCATCTCTGCTCTTTTGTGCCTTATTTCTGCTTATTTTCCCTTTTTTCTTTATCCCTTATTTCCTCCCTTTACCTTTCCCCGCCGCTGCTGCCCCCGCGGCCCCACCCCCCAGCGCAACCGGCCCAATCCAGCTCCCCGCTCCCGCCTCCCAGCTGTCCAGCCCTCCCCGACCCCTACTTAATGGCGGCCGCTGCGGGGACAGGCGAGCAAGACCACTGACTCATTGTCAGTGAACTTGCTCTCCCACCTTCGCAGCTACACCATTAAGTGAGGCCTGCCCCTGCACTCTCAAGTGTTGGTGATCGAGGCCCTCGTCCACCCGCAGGTTTCCCTGCACCTCATCCCTGGTGGTCCAGTGGACCTCTGTGTCCTTCCTCTCTCTCTGCTCTTTCACTCGTTTTCTACCCTTTTTTATCTTTCACCTTTCTGCACTTTTCTGCATCTCTGCTCTTTTGTGCCTTATTTCTGCTCATTTTCCCTTCCTCTCGCTCTGCTCTTTCACTCGTTTTCACTCGTTTTTCTACCCTCTTTTAGCTTTCACCTTTCTGCACTTTTCTGCATCTCTGCTCTTTCGTGCCTTATTTCTGCTTATTTTCCCTTTTTTCTTTATCCCTTATTTTCTCCCTTTACCTTTCCCCGCCGCTGCTGCCCCCGTGGCCCCTCCCCCCCAGCGCGACCGGCCCAATCCAGCTCCCCTCCCCGCTCCCGCCTCCCAGCTGTCCAGCCCTCCTCGACCCCTACTTAATGGCGGCCGCTGCGGGGACAGGCGAGCAAGACCACTGACTCATTGTCAGTGAAATTGCTCTCCCACCCTCGCAGCTCCACCATTAAGTGAGGCCTGCCCCTGCACTCTTGAGTGTTGGTGATCAAGGCCCTCCTCCACCCGCAGGTTTCCCTGCACCTCATCCCTGGTGGTCCAGTGGACCTCTGTTTCCTTCCTCTCTCTCTGCTCTTTCACTAGTTTTCACTCGTTTTTCTACCTCTTTTTATCTTTCACCTTTCTGCACTTTTCTGCATCTCTGCTCTTTTGTGCCTCATTTCTGCTCATTTCCCCTTCCTCTCACTCTGCTCTTTCACTCGTTTTTCTACCCTCTTTTAGCTTTCACCTTTCTGCACTTTTCTGCATCTCTGCTCTTTTGTGCCTTATTTCTGCTTATTTTCCCTTTTTTCTTTATCCCTTATTTCCTCCCTTTATCTTTCCCCGCCGCTGCTGCCCCCGTGGCCCCTCCCCCAGCGCGACCAGCCCAATCCAGCTCCCATCCCCGCTCCTGCCTCCCAGCTGTCCAGCCCTCCCCGACCCCTACTTAATGGCGGCCGCTGCGGGGACAGGCGAGCAAGACCACTGACTCATTGTCAGTGAAATTGCTCTCCCACCCTCGCAGCTCCACCATTAAGTGAGGCCTGCCCCTGCCCCTGCACTCTCGAGTGTTGGTGATCGAGGCCCTCCTCCACCCGCAGGTTTCCCTGCGCCTCATCCCTGGTGGTCCAGTGGACCTCTGTTTCCTTCCTTCCTCTCTCTCTGCTCTTTCACTCGTTTTTCTACCCTTTTTTATCTTTCACCTTTCTGCACTTTTCTGCATCTCTGCTCTTTTGTGCCTGTATTTCTGCTCATTTTCCCTCCCTCTCGCTCTGCTCTTTCACTCGTTTTCACTCGTTTTTCTACCCTCTTTTAGCTTTCACCTTTCTGCACTTTTCTGCATCTCTGCTCTTTTGTGCCTTATTTCTGCTTATTTTCCCTTTTTTCTTTATCCCTTATTTTCTCCCTTTACCTTTCCCCGCTGCTGCTGCCCCCGCGGCCCCTCCCCCCAGCGCGACCGGCCCAATCCAGCTCCCCTCCCCGCGCCCACCTTCCAGCTGTCCAGCCCTCCCCGAACCCTACTTAATGGCGGCCGCTGCAGCGGGCGCGTCAAAGGCAAGTCCGTCTGCGCCCGTCTGCGACCCGACCGCGACCAGCGCCAGGAAGCCTGGACCTCCGCCCCGCCAACGCTACGACCCAGCAGCACTCCACGCACTCAACCCAGGCCGCAACAACAACTGCAAGCTAACATCACCAGCCGACACCCATGGACCCTTCAGCTGTCACCGCTGCCGGCACACCTGCAGCACCGCCAAGACCACGGATCCAGCACAACCCGCCCACAAGAACACAACCGAACCGAAGACCCTGCAATGCATCCTCCTCAACGTCCGATCCCTCCACAAACACGCCACCGAAATCTGGGACCTCCTCGACAGCACCACCCCGGACATAGCGTTCTTCACCGAAACCTGGACCAACACCACCTCGGGACCGGACATCGCCATCGCCATCCCCCAAGGATACAAGATCTCCAGGAAGGACCGCCGCACCTGCCCAGGAGGAGGAATCGCCATCGTCCACAAATCCAGCCTCCGCCTGAGCACACACCCCGACGAGCCCACAGAACTGATGGAACACCTCCACTTCAAGATACTGGCCAGCCCCACCGCCACCCTTCGAGGAACCCTCATCTACCAACCCCCTGGACCCCGCAGACCCTTTGCCAACTCCATTATGGACATTATCTCCCCGCAGGCCATCGCATCCACCAACTACACCCTGCTGAGAGACCTCAACTTCCACCTCGACAACCAACTGGACCCCAACACCACATCCCTCCTGGACAACCTCCACAACATTGGACTCCGCCAGATCGTGACCGAGCCCACGCACTCAGCAGGACACAACCTCGACCCCCTCTTCACTACAGGAAACTCCATCACCTTCAGCCACACCACCGAACTCCCATGGACCGACCATCGTTGCGTCCACTTCACCTTCAGAACACCCACCATCCACAGACACAAGCACCTGCTTCCACGAAGAAACTGGACCAAAATCACAGATGACCAGCTCACCTCCTCACTCAACAACTCCACCCTAACCATAGCAGAAAACGACGACCCCAACACCGCAGCCCGAACCCTGCATAGATGGATCTCGGACAGCACCAACACCATAGCCCCCCTCAAGAAAAACAACAATACCTGCGCCAAGAAAGCCAGATGGTTTAACACCGAACTTCGAGAGTCCAGACGCACATGCCGCCACCTCGAAAAGGCCTGGAGGAACACCAAATCCACAACAACTTCAGAGCCGCCACTAATGCCCACCATCAACTCATCAGAGAAACGAGGAAAAAAGCGATTGAAGACAGAATCTCCACCCACGTGCACAACAGCAAGGAACTCTTCAGCATCATCAAGGAGTTTGCCCAACCCACCAGCGAGTCTACCGACATCCCTCCCTCACAAAACCTCTGCGACAAACTCAGCACCTTTTTCCACCACAAAATCAAGAGCATCTACGACAACTTCAACGAAGACAACCAACACACTGAACCCTCACCAACCACCCCCGACACCCGGAAACCAGCGATTGACGACAGGACAGCCCTCACCACCAAAGACACACTGAAGACAATGAAGTCAATCCACTCAGGGGTCCCCACGGACCCCTGCCCCTACCACATCTTCAACAGAGCCACCGACACCATCGCACCCATGCTCCGCCACACCATCAACCGCTCCCTGGCGACTGCCTCGTTCCCTGACGACTGGAAACACGCTGAGGTCAACCCCCTCCTAAAGAAACCCTCAGCGGACCCCACCGACCTCAAAAACTACAGACCCATCTCCCTGCTCCCGTTCCCAGCGAAAGTCATCGAGAAAGCCATCAACAGCCAACTTGCCACATTCATTGAATAACACAACATCCTCGACTCCTCCCAATCCGTCTTCAGAAAAAACCACAGTACGGAAACCGCCCTCCTCGCCACAACAGACGACATCCGCACCCTATTGGACAAAGGAGAAACAGTAGCCCTCATCCTCCTCGACCTATCAGCGGCGTTCGACACAGTCTCCCACCGCACCCTAATACGCAGACTCTACAACGCAGGAATCCAGGACAAGGCCCTCGACTGGATCCGCTCCTTCCTCTCCGGCAGGACGCAGCGGGTCAGACTCCCCCTTCCCTCTGGGACCCCACACCTACCACCTGCGGAGTCCACAGGGCTCCTCCCTCAGCCCGACGCTCTTCAACGTCTACATGGCTCCACTCGCCCCCATCGTCAGAACCTACGGACTCAACATTGTGTCATACGCAGACCACACCCAACTCATCCTCTCCCTATCCAACGAGCCCAACACCGCCAGACGCAACTTTCGAGAAGGCATGGAAGACGTCGCCAAATGGATGAAAAACAGCTGCCTACAACTAAACACCAACAAAACAGAAGTACTCATCATGGACCCAAACCCAGATGCCTGGAGCGACACCTGGTGGGCCCCTGCCCTCGGACCACGCACGCAACCTAGGAATCATCCTGGACTCCGAGCTCAAAATGGACCGCCAGATCAACTCTGTCTCATCTTCCTGCTTCCACACCCTCCGCCTCCTTCGTAAGACCTTCAAATGGATCCCCCTCGAATACCGAAAGACCGTCACTCACGCCCTGGTCACCAGCAGACTCAACTACGGCAATGCACTCTACGCCGGAATAAACAAAAACCTCACCCGCAAGCTACAGAACATCCAGAACGCCGCCGCAAGATTGGTCCTCAACCTGCCAAAACACTGCCACATCTCCCTGCACCTGCGCACACTCCACTGGCTCCCCATCGAGGCGAGAATCACCTTCAAGGTGCTCACCCACGCACACAAGGCCCTCCACGGCACCGGACCAGCATACCTGAACAGCCGACTCAAATTCCACGCACCCCAAAGGACCCTACGATCAGCCCAGCTCTCCTACGCCGTGGTCCCCCACACCAGAAAGACCAGATCGGGAGGCCGCTCCTTCTCCTTCCTCGCGGCCAAAGCATGGAACGTCCTTCCGCTACACCTCAGACAGACAACATCGCTCCCCATCTTCGCAAGAAACCTCAAAACCTGGCTCTTCGACAGACCCCCTCCTTGATGGAATGGAACCTGCACACCCCCACCCCTAGCGCCTTGAGACCCTTACGGGTGAGTAGTCGCGCTTTAACAAACCCCTGATTGATTGATTGATCTAATATCGTGAAAATCCACAGCTCGCTGAAAATTCACATCTCAATTTTTGTTTTCAACCTAGCATACAGCTATCAATCCTATGCCTCATTTGCTACCACTCTCTACACAACTCTAGCACCTATACTGGGTCGTAGATGAAAAGATCGAATTGCCAGCCGAACGACAGCGTACCCTTATCACTGCAATTCTTTTAGGTTATGATACTCCAAAAGCAATTAATTCATCTGATAAGTTGAGGGAGGGAGGTTTAGACTACAGTTAGTGAAAAAAATAACAATTAGGAATAAGAGGATCTAACATCTTCATTTTAGCACATCGCTTTCAGTTAAGCAATAGTGAATTTGAGAATATTATGATCAATCAAACCTTCAAACAAGTTTATAAGTCTCACATAATACCCTAGTTTCTTTCATCTCACCATCTTAGTCTTCAGCTGGGTGTCCGATCTACCCTGCTACCCATTGAACTACCATGATAAACGGATCCAATTGCTTGCTACACAAATGATTGGCCCTCCTCTCAGATGACATCCTGCTTAGCTTTATGATGTCAAGGAACCAATTGCCCTGGGTGAAGATGACACACAGGAGGATGAGACATCAGCAATTATGCACTAGGTAACTATTTGTAATTATGACTGCAAGGCAAGTAGGAGGTGTAATGGGAAAGTACTCTGAACCATTGAAAGCACTGGGCTCCCTTGGAACGTGGGATGGAGTAAAAAGCCCACAGAGTATCCTAAACAACAATCTGTCTTGAGCATCAGAGCGCAAAATTCAGAGTGTAGGGAAACTGGTTAAATGAGCTTTCCTCACTGAGAATGTAAGTCAATCGCTCCAACTTAAGACAACTCATCAAACCTTAAAGACAGTATTTTCCTCTGACGACATATTGCTACCACACGTATCTACAGCAAGCTGTGTCCGCCTTGGAGACAGTCATAGTCTTTGATTAACTATCATGAGAATCATTATATCCTTCATATTGCTACCGTCTGGACAGTAATTATATTTATGCAGAAGACCCCTCTATAAAGGTACTGAGGACTTTCAGATGCTATGACCTTCATTTAATGAGAAGCAAAATAAAGAAAAATGTGAGTTTGACTTACCATATCAATTCATAACGGAACGCAGTAGGCTGCTGATGACTCTGGCTTTTTTTTTGGTCTCAGCAACGCAGAGAAATTTGCTTCTGCAATACTGCCAACTGCTGGTCATTCAGTATATTCTGCTATTGGGAAAGTCCACCATTATAAGCGCTTAAATATTTTCAAACTAATGTAATACAACAAAAAAACTGATTTTTATAAAGCGTTAATAATCAGTACTATGGCGTCTCTAATATTGTGAAAATCCACAGCTCGCTGATAATTCACATCTCAATTTTTGTTTTCAACCTAGCATACAGCTATCAATCCTATGCCTCATTTGCTACCACTCTCTACACAACTGTAGCACCTATACTGGGTCGTAGATGAAAAGATCGAATTGCCAGCCAAGTGACAGCGCACCCTTCTCGCTGCAATTCTTTTAGGTTATGATACTCCAAAAGCAATTCATTCATCTGATAAGTTGAGGGAGGGAGGTTTATGCTACAGTTAGTGAAAAAAAATAACAATTAGGAATAAGAGGATCTAACATCTTCATTTTAGCACATCGCTTTCAGTTAAGCAATAGTGAATTTGAGAATATTATGATCAATCAAACCTTCAAACAAATTTATAAGTCTCACATAATACCCTAGTTTCTTTCATCTCACCATCTTAGTCTTCTGCTGGGTGTCCTGTCTACCCTGCTACCCATTGAAGTACCATGATAAACGGATCCAATTGCTTGCGAGGCAAATGATTGGCCTACTCTCAGATGACATCCTGCTTAGCTTTATGATGTCAGGAAAACACTTTACCAATTGCTCTGGGTGAAGATGACACACAGGAGGATGAGACATGAGCAATTATGCACTAGGTAACTATTTGTAATTATGACTGCAAGGCAAGTAGGTGGTGTAATGAGAAAGTACTCTGAACCATTGAAAGCAGTAGGCTCTCTTTGAACGTGGGATGGAGTAAAAAGCACACAGAGTATCCTAAATAACAATCCGTCTTGAGTATCAGAGCGCAAAATACAGAGTGTAGGGAAACCGGTTAAATGAGCTTTCCTCACTGAGAAAGTAAGTCAATCGCTCCAACTTAAGACAACTCATCAAACCTTAAAGACAGTATTTTCCTCTGACGACATATTGCTAGCACACGTATCTACAGCAAGCTGTGTCCGCCTTGGAGACAGTCATAGACTTTGATTAACTATCATGAGAATCATTATGTCATTCATATTGCTACCGTCTTGACAGTAATTATATTTAGGCAGAAGACCCCTCTATAAAGGTACTGAGGACCTTCAGATGCTATGAACTTCATTTAATGACAAGCAAAATAAAGAAAAATGTGAGTTTGACTTACCATATCAATTCATAACGGAATGCAGAAGGCTGCTGATGTTGCTGGCTTTTTTTCTTTTGGTCTCAGCAACGCAGAGAAATTTGCTTCTGCAATACTGCCAACTGCTGGTCATTCAGTATATTCTCCAGATGGAAAAGTCCACAGTTAGTCCATTATAAGCACTTGAATATTTTCAAACTAATGCAATACAACAAAAATTTCTGATTTTTATATCCATTATAAGCACTTGAATATTTTCAAACTAATGCAATACAACAAAAATTTCTTATTTTTATAAAGCGTTAATAATCAGCACTATGGCTTCTCTAATATCGTGAAAATCCACAGCTCGCTGAAAATTCACATCTCAATTTTTGTTTTCAATCTAGCATACAGCTATCAATCCTATGCCTCATTTGCTACCACTCTCTACACAACTCTAGCACCTATACTGGGTCATAGATGAAAAGATCGAATTGCCAGCCAAATGACAGCGTACCCTTCTCACTGCAATTCTTTTAGGTTATGATACTCCAAAAGCAATGAATTCATCTGATAAGTTGAGGGAGGGAGGTTTATGCTACAGATAGTGAAAAAAATAACAATTAGGAATAAGAGGATCTAACATCTTCATTTTAGGACATCGCTTTCAGTTAAGCAATAGTGAATTTGAGAATATTATGATCAATCAAACCTTCAAACAAATTTATAAGTCTCACATAATACCCTAGTTTCTTTAATCTCACCATCTTAGTCTTCAGCTGGGTGTCCTGTCTACCCTGCTACCCATTGAACTACCATGATAAACGGATCCTATTGCTTGCTAGGCAAATGATTGGCCCTCCTCTCAGATGACATCCTGCTTAGCTTTATGATGTCAGGGAACCACTTGACCAATTGCCCTGGAGAAGATGACACACAGGAGGATGAGACATCAGCAAATATGCACTAGGTAACTATTTGTAATTATGACTGCAAGGCAAGTAGGAGGTGTAATGGGAAAGTACTCTGAACCATTGAAAGCACTGGGCACCCTTTGAACGTGGGATGGAGTAAAAAGCACACCGAGTATCCTAAACAACAGTCCGTCTTGAGTATCAGAGCGCAAAATACAGAGTGCAGGGAAACCGGTTAAATGAGCTTTCCTCACTGAGAAAGTAAGTCAATCGCTCCAACTTAAGACAACTCATCAAACCTTAAAGACAGTATTTTCCTCTGACGACATATTGCTAGCACACGTATCTACAGCAAGCTGTGCCCGCCTCGGAGACAGTCATAGTCTTTGATTAACTATCATGAGAATCATTATGTCATTCATATTGCTAAAGTCTTGACAGAAATTATATTTATGCAGAAGACCCCTCTATAAAGGTACTGAGGACCTTCAGATGCTATGAACTTCATTTAATGACAAGCAAAATAAAGAAAAATGTGAGTTTGACTTACCATATCAATTCATAACGGAACGCAGAAGGCTGCTGATGACGCTGGCTTTTTTTTTTTTGGTCTCAGCAACGCAGAGAAATTTGCTTCTGCAATACTGCCAACTGCTGGTCATTCAGTATATTCTGCAGATGGAAAAGTCCACCGTTAGTCCATTGTAAGCACTTGAATATTTTCAAACTAATGCAATACAACCAAAATGTCAGATTTATATAAAGCGTTAAT
Organism: Calotriton arnoldi; assembly: GCA_963921515.1. Classification (NCBI taxonomy): domain Eukaryota; kingdom Metazoa; phylum Chordata; class Amphibia; order Caudata; family Salamandridae; genus Calotriton; species Calotriton arnoldi. Next base: position 136,817 of record CAWUFW010020353.1, read on the forward strand.
AATCAGTACTATGGCGTCTCTAATATCATGAAAATCCACAGCGCGCTGAAAATTCACATCTCAATTTTTGTTTTCAACCTAGCATACAGCTATCAATCCTATGCCTCATTTGCTACCACTCTCTACACAACTCTAGCACCTATACTGGGTCGTAGATGAAAAAATCGAATTGCCAGCCAAATGACAGCATACCCTTCTCACTGCAATTCTTTTAGGTTATGATACTCCAAAAGCAATGAATTCATCTGATAAGTTGAGGGAGGGAGGTTTATGCTACAGTTAGTGAAAAACAATAACAATTAGGAATGAGAGGATCTAACATCTTCATTTTAACACATCGCTTTCAGTTAAGCAGTAGTGAATTTGAGAATATTATGATCAATCAAACCTTCAAACAAATTTATAAGTCTCACATAATACCCTAGTTTCTTTCATCTCACCATCTTAGTCTTCAGCTGGGTGTCCTCTCTCCCCTGCTACCCATTGAACTACCATGATAAACGGATCCTATTGCTTGCTAGGCAAATGATTGGCTCTCCTCTCAGATGACATCCTGCTTAGCTTTATGATGTCAGGGAACCACTTGACCAATTGTCCTGGGTGAAGATGACACACAGGAGGATGAGACATCAGCAATTATGCACTAGGTAACTATTTGTAATTATGACTGCAAGGCAAGTAGGAGGTGTAATGGGAAAGTACTCTGAACCATTGAAAGCACTGGGCTCCCTTTGAACGTGGGATGGAGTAAAAAGCACACAGAGTATCCTAGACAACAATCCTTCTTGAGTATCAGAGCGCAAAATACAGAGTGCAGTGAAACCAGTTAAATGAGCTATCCTCACTGAGAAAGTAAGTCAATCGCTCCAACTTAAGACAACTCATCAAACCTTAAAGACAGTATTTTCCTCTGACGACATATTGCTAGCACACGTATCTACAGCAAGCTGTGTCCGCCTCGGAGACAGTCATAGTCTTTGATTAACTATCATGAGAATCATTATGTCATTCATATTGCTACCGTCTTGACAGAAATTATATTTATGCAGGAGACCCATCTATAAAGGTACTGAGGACCTTCAGATGCTATGAACTTCATTTAATGACAAGCAAAATAAAGAAAAATGTGAGTTTGACTTACCATATCAATTCATAATGGAATGCAGAAAGCTGCTGATGACTCTGGCTTTTTTTTTTTTGGTCTCAGCAACGCAGAGAAATTTGCTTCTTCAATACTGCCAACTGCTGGTCATTCAGTATATTCTGCAGATGGGAAAGTCCACCGTTAGTCCATTATAAGCACTTGAATATTTTCAAACTAATGCAATACAACAAAAAACAGATTTTTATAAAGCATTAATAATCAGTACTATGGCGTCTCTAATATCATGAAAATCCACAGCTCGCTGAAAATTCACATCTCAATTTTTGTTTTCAACCTAGCATACAGCTATCAATCCTATCTCTCATTTGCTACCACTCTCTACACAACTCTAGCACCTATACTGGGTCGTAGATGAAAAGATCGAATTGCCAGCCAAGTGACAGCATACCCTTCTCACTGCAATTCTTTTAGGTTATGATACTCCAAAAGCAATTACTTCATCTGACCAGTTTAGGGAGGGAGGTTTATGCTATAGTTAGTGAAAAAAATAACAATTAGGAATAAGAGGATCTAACATCTTCATTTTAGCACATCGCTTTCAGTTAAGCAGTAGTGAATATGAGAATATTATGATCAATCAAACCTTCAAACAAATTTATAAGTCTCACATAGTACCCTAGTTTCTTTCATCTCACCATCTTAGTCTTCAGCTGGGTGTCCTGTCTACCCTGCTACCCATTGAACTACCATGATAAACGGATCCTATTGCTTGCTAGGCAAATGATTGGCCCTCCTCTCAGATGACATCCTGCTTAGCTTTATGATGTCAGGGAACCACTTGACCAATTGTCCTGGGTGAAGATGACACACAGGAGGATGAGACATCAGCAATTATGCACTCGGTAAGTATTTGTAATTATGACTGCAAGGCAAGTAGGAGGTGTAATGGGAAAGTACTCTGAACCATTGAAGCACTGGGCTCCCTTTGAACGTGGGATGGAGTAAAAAGCACACAGATTATCCTAGACAACAATCCATCTTGAGTATCAGAGCGCAAAATACAGAGTGCAGGGAAACCGGTTAAATGAGCTTTCCTCACTGAGAAAGTAAGTCAAGCGCTCCAACTTAAGACAACTCATCAAACCTTAAAGACAGTATTTTCCTCTGACGACATATTGCTAGCACACATATCTACAGCAAGCTGTGTCCGCCTTGGATACAGTCATAGTCTTTGATTAACTATCATGAGAATCATTATGTCATTCATATTGCTACCGTCTTGACAGAAGTTATATTTCTGCAGAAGACCCCTCTATAAAGGTACTGAGGACCTTCAGATGCTATGAACTTCATTTAATGACAATCAAAATAAAGAAAAATGTGAGTTTGACTTACCATATTAATTGATAACAGAATGCAGAAGGCTGCTGATGACGCTGGCTTTTTTTTTTTTTGGTCTCAGCAACGCAGAGAAATTTTCTTCTGCAATACTGCCAACTGCTGGTCATTCAGAATATTTTGCAGAAGGGAAAGTCCACCGTGAGCCCATTATAAGCACTTGAATATTTTCAAACTAATGCAATACAACAAAAATTTCTGATTTTTATATTCATTATAAGCACTTGAATATTTTCAAACTAATGCAATACAACAAAAATTTCAGATTTTTATAAAGCGTTAATAATCAGCACTATGGTCTCTCTAATATCGTGAAAATCCACAGCTCGCTGAAAATTCACATCTCAATTTTTGTTTTCAACCTAGCATACAGCTATCAATCCTATGCCTCATTTTCTACCACTCTCTACACAACTCTAGCACCTATACTGGGTCGTAGATGAAAAGATCGAATTGCCAGCCAAATGACAGCGCACCCTTCTCGCTGCAATTCTTTTAGGTTATGATACTCCAAAAGCAATTAATTCATCTGATAAGGTGAGGGAGGGAGGTTTATGCTACAGTTAGTGAAAAAAATAACAATTAGGAATAAGAGGATCTAACATCTTCATTTTAGCACATCGCTTTCAGTTAAGCAATAGTGAATTTGAGAATATTATGATCAATCAAACCTTCAAACAAATTTATAAGTCTTACATAATACCGTAGTTTCTTTAATCTCACCATCTTAGTCTTCAGCTGGGTGTCCTGTCTACCCTGCTACCCATTGAACTACCATGATAAACGGATCCTATTTCTTGCTAGGCAAGTGATTGGCCCTCTTCTCAGATGACATCCTGCTTAGCTTTATGATGTCAGGGAACCACTTGACCAATTTCCCTGGGTGAAGATGACACACAGGAGGATGAGACATCAGCAAATATGCACTAGGTAACTATTTGTAATTATGACTGCAAGGCAAGTAGGAGGTGTAATGGGAAAGTACTCTGAACCATTGAAAGCACTGGGCTCCCTTCGAACGTGGGATGGAGTAAAAAGCACACAGATTATCCTAAACAACAATCCGTCTTGAGTATCAGAGCACAAAATACAGAGTGCAGGGAAACCGGTTAAATGAGCTTTCCTCACTGAGAAAGTAAGTAAATCGCTCCAACTTAAGACAACTCATCAAACCTTAAAGACAGTATTTTCCTCTGACGGCATATTGCTAGCACACGTATCTACAGCAAGCTGTGACCGCCTCGGAGACAGTCATAGTCTTTGATTAACTATCATGAGAATCATTATGTCATTCATATTGCTACCGTCTTGACAGAAATTATATTTATGCAGAAGACCCCTCTATAAAGGTACTGAGGACATTCAGATGCTATGAACTTCATTTAATGACAAGCAAAATAAAGAAAAATGTGAGTTTGACTTACCATATCAATTCATAACAGAACGCACAAGGCTGCTGATGACGCTGGCTTTTTTTTTTTGGTCTCAGCAACGCAGAGAAATTTGCTTCTGCAATACTGCCAACTGCTGGTCATTCAGAATATTTTGCAGAAGGGAAAGTCCACCGTGAGCCCATTATAAGCACTTGAATATTTTCAAACTAATGCAATACAACAAAAATTTCTGATTTTTATATTCATTATAAGCACTTGAATATTTTCAAACTAATGCAATACAACAAAAATTTCAGATTTTTATAAAGCGTTAATAATCAGCACTATGGTCTCTCTAATATCGTGAAAATCCACAGCTCGCTGAAAATTCACATCTCAATTTTTGTTTTCAACCTAGCATACAGCTATCAATCCTATGCCTCATTTTCTACCACTCTCTACACAACTCTAGCACCTATACTGGGTCGTAGATGAAAAGATCGAATTGCCAGCCAAATGACAGCGCACCCTTCTCGCTGCAATTCTTTTAGGTTATGATACTCCAAAAGCAATTAATTCATCTGATAAGGTGAGGGAGGGAGGTTTATGCTACAGTTAGTGAAAAAAATAACAATTAGGAATAAGAGGATCTAACATCTTCATTTTAGCACATCGCTTTCAGTTAAGCAATAGTGAATTTGAGAATATTATGATCAATCAAACCTTCAAACAAATTTATAAGTCTTACATAATACCGTAGTTTCTTTAATCTCACCATCTTAGTCTTCAGCTGGGTGTCCTGTCTACCCTGCTACCCATTGAACTACCATGATAAACGGATCCTATTTCTTGCTAGGCAAGTGATTGGCCCTCTTCTCAGATGACATCCTGCTTAGCTTTATGATGTCAGGGAACCACTTGACCAATTTCCCTGGGTGAAGATGACACACAGGAGGATGAGACATCAGCAAATATGCACTAGGTAACTATTTGTAATTATGACTGCAAGGCAAGTAGGAGGTGTAATGGGAAAGTACTCTGAACCATTGAAAGCACTGGGCTCCCTTCGAACGTGGGATGGAGTAAAAAGCACACAGATTATCCTAAACAACAATCCGTCTTGAGTATCAGAGCACAAAATACAGAGTGCAGGGAAACCGGTTAAATGAGCTTTCCTCACTGAGAAAGTAAGTAAATCGCTCCAACTTAAGACAACTCATCAAACCTTAAAGACAGTATTTTCCTCTGACGGCATATTGCTAGCACACGTATCTACAGCAAGCTGTGACCGCCTCGGAGACAGTCATAGTCTTTGATTAACTATCATGAGAATCATTATGTCATTCATATTGCTACCGTCTTGACAGAAATTATATTTATGCAGAAGACCCCTCTATAAAGGTACTGAGGACATTCAGATGCTATGAACTTCATTTAATGACAAGCAAAATAAAGAAAAATGTGAGTTTGACTTACCATATCAATTCATAACAGAACGCACAAGGCTGCTGATGACGCTGGCTTTTTTTTTTTTTTGGTCTCAGCAACGCAGAGAAATTTGCTTCTGCAATACTGCCAACTGCTGGTCATTCAGTATATTCTGCAGATGGGAAAGTCCACCGTTAGTCCATTATAAGCACTTGAATATTTTCAAACTAATGCAATACAACCAAAATTTCAGATTTATATAAAGCGTTAATAATCAGTACTATGGCGTCTCTAATATCATGAAAATCCACAGCGCGCTGAAAATTCACATCTCAATTTTTGTTTTCAACCTAGCATACAGCTATCAATCCTATGCCTCATTTGCTACCACTCTCTACACAACTCTAGCACCTATACTGGGTCGTAGATGAAAAAATCGAATTGCCAGCCAAATGACAGCATACCCTTCTCACTGCAATTCTTTTAGGTTATGATACTCCAAAAGCAATGAATTCATCTGATAAGTTGAGGGAGGGAGGTTTATGCTACAGTTAGTGAAAAACAATAACCATTAGGAATGAGAGGATCTAACATCTTCATTTTAACACATCGCTTTCAGTTAAGCAGTAGTGAATTTGAGAATATTATGATCAATCAAACCTTCAAACAAATTTATAAGTCTCACATAATACCCTAGTTTCTTTCATCTCACCATCTTAGTCTTCAGCTGGGTGTCCTCTCTCCCCTGCTACCCATTGAACTACCATGATAAACGGATCCTATTGCTTGCTAGGCAAATGATTGGCCCTCCTCTCAGATGACATCCTGCTTAGCTTTATGATGTCAGGGAACCACTTGACCAATTGTCCTGGGTGAAGATGACACACAGGAGGATGAGACATCAGCAATTATGCACTAGGTAACTATTTGTAATTATGACTGCAAGGCAAGTAGGAGGTGTAATGGGAAAGTACTCTGAACCATTGAAAGCACTGGGCTCCCTTTGAACGTGGGATGGAGTAAAAAGCACACAGAGTATCCTAGACAACAATCCTTCTTGAGTATCAGAGCGCAAAATACAGAGTGCAGTGAAACCAGTTAAATGAGCTATCCTCACTGAGAAAGTAAGTCAATCGCTCCAACTTAAGACAACTCATCAAACCTTAAAGACAGTATTTTCCTCTGACGACATATTGCTAGCACACGTATCTACAGCAAGCTGTGTCCGCCTCGGAGACAGTCATAGTCTTTGATTAACTATCATGAGAATCATTATGTCATTCATATTGCTACCGTCTTGACAGAAATTATATTTATGCAGGAGACCCATCTATAAAGGTACTGAGGACCTTCAGATGCTATGAACTTCATTTAATGACAAGCAAAATAAAGAAAAATGTGAGTTTGACTTACCATATCAATTCATAATGGAATGCAGAAAGCTGCTGATGACTCTGGCTTTTTTTTTTTTTGGTCTCAGCAACGCAGAGAAATTTGCTTCTTCAATACTGCCAACTGCTGGTCATTCAGTATATTCTGCAGATGGGAAAGTCCACCGTTAGTCCATTATAAGCACTTGAATATTTTCAAACTAATGCAATACAACAAAAACAGATTTTTATAAAGCATTAATAATCAGTACTATGGCGTCTCTAATATCATGAAAATCCACAGCTCGCTGAAAATTCACATCTCAATTTTTGTTTTCAACCTAGCATACAGCTATCAATCCTATGTCTCATTTGCTACCACTCTCTACACAACTCTACCACCTATACTGGGTCGTAGATGAAAAGATCGAATTGCCAGCCAAGTGACAGCATACCCTTCTCACTGCAATTCTTTTAGGTTATGATACTCCAAAAGCAATTACTTCATCTGACCAGTTTAGGGAGGGAGGTTTATGCTATAGTTAGTGAAAAAAATAACAATTAGGAATAAGAGGATCTAACATCTTCATTTTAGCACATCGCTTTCAGTTAAGCAGTAGTGAATTTGAGAATATTATGATCAATCAAACCTTCAAACAAATTTATAAGTCTCACATAGTACCCTAGTTTCTTTCATCTCACCATCTTAGTCTTCAGCTGGGTGTCCTGTCTACCCTGCTACCCATTGAACTACCATGATAAACGGATCCTATTGCTTGCTAGGCAAATGATTGGCCCTCCTCTCAGATGACATCCTGCTTAGCTTTATGATGTCAGGGAACCACTTGACCAATTGTCCTGGGTGAAGATGACACACAGGAGGATGAGACATCAGCAATTATGCACTAGGTAAGTATTTGTAATTATGACTGCAAGGCAAGTAGGAGGTGTAATGGGAAAGTACTCTGAACCATTGAAGCACTGGGCTCCCTTTGAACGTGGGATGGAGTAAAAAGCACACAGATTATCCTAGACAACAATCCATCTTGAGTATCAGAGCGCAAAATACAGAGTGCAGGGAAACCGGTTAAATGAGCTTTCCTCACTGAGAAAGTAAGTCAAGCGCTCCAACTTAAGACAACTCATCAAACCTTAAAGACAGTATTTTCCTCTGACGACATATTGCTAGCACACATATCTACAGCAAGCTGTGTCCGCCTTGGATACAGTCATAGTCTTTGATTAACTATCATGAGAATCATTATGTCATTCATATTGCTACCGTCTTGACAGAAGTTATATTTCTGCAGAAGACCCCTCTATAAAGGTACTGAGGACCTTCAGATGCTATGAACTTCATTTAATGACAATCAAAATAAAGAAAAATGTGAGTTTGACTTACCATATTAATTGATAACAGAATGCAGAAGGCTGCTGATGACGCTGGCTTTTTTTTTTTTTGGTCTCAGCAACGCAGAGAAATTTTCTTCTGCAATACTGCCAATTGCTGGTCATTCAGAATATTCTGCAGAAGGGAAAGTCCACCGTGAGCCCATTATAAGCACTTGAATATTTTCAAACTAATGCAATACAACAAAAATTTCTGATTTTTATATTCATTATAAGCACTTGAATATTTTCAAACTAATGCAATACAACAAAAATTTCAGATTTTTATAAAGCGTTAATAATCAGCACTATGGTCTCTCTAATATCGTGAAAATCCACAGCTCGCTGAAAATTCACATCTCAATTTTTGTTTTCAACCTAGCATACAGCTATCAATCCTATGCCTCATTTTCTACCACTCTCTACACAACTCTAGCACCTATACTGGGTCGTAGATGAAAAGATCGAATTGCCAGCCAAATGACAGCGCACCCTTCTCGCTGCAATTCTTTTAGGTTATGATACTCCAAAAGCAATTAATTCATCTGATAAGGTGAGGGAGGGAGGTTTATGCTACAGTTAGTGAAAAAAATAACAATTAGGAATAAGAGGATCTAACATCTTCATTTTAGCACATCGCTTTCAGTTAAGCAATAGTGAATTTGAGAATATTATGATCAATCAAACCTTCAAACAAATTTATAAGTCTTACATAATACCGTAGTTTCTTTAATCTCACCATCTTAGTCTTCAGCTGGGTGTCCTGTCTACCCTGCTACCCATTGAACTACCATGATAAACGGATCCTATTTCTTGCTAGGCAAGTGATTGGCCCTCTTCTCAGATGACATCCTGCTTAGCTTTATGATGTCAGGGAACCACTTGACCAATTTCCCTGGGTGAAGATGACACACAGGAGGATGAGACATCAGCAAATATGCACTAGGTAACTATTTGTAATTATGACTGCAAGGCAAGTAGGAGGTGTAATGGGAAAGTACTCTGAACCATTGAAAGCACTGGGCTCCCTTCGAACGTGGGATGGAGTAAAAAGCACACAGATTATCCTAAACAACAATCCGTCTTGAGCATCAGAGCGCAAAATACAGAGTGCAGGGAAACCGGTTAAATGAGCTTTCCTCACTGAGAAAGTAAGTAAATCGCTCCAACTTAAGACAACTCATCAAACCTTAAAGACAGTATTTTCCTCTGACGGCATATTGCTAGCACACGTATCTACAGCAAGCTGTGACCGCCTCGGAGACAGTCATAGTCTTTGATTAACTATCATGAGAATCATTATGTCATTCATATTGCTACCGTCTTGACAGAAATTATATTTATGCAGAAGACCCCTCGATAAAGGTACTGAGGACATTCAGATGCTATGAACTTCATTTAATGACAAGCAAAATAAAGAAAAATGTGAGTTTGACTTACCATATCAATTCATAACAGAACGCACAAGGCTGCTGATGACGCTGGCTTTTTTTTTTTTTGGTCTCAGCAACGCAGAGAAATTTGCTTCTGCAATACTGCCAACTGCTGGTCATTCAGTATATTCTGCAGATGGGAAAGTCCACCGTTAGTCCATTATAAGCACTTGAATATTTTCAAACTAATGCAATACAACCAAAATTTCAGATTTTTATAAAGCATTAATAATCAGTACTATGGCGTCTCTAATATCATGAAAATCCACAGCGCGCTGAAAATTCACATCTCAATTTTTGTTTTCAACCTAGCATACAGCTATCAATCCTATGCCTCATTTGCTACCACTCTCTACACAACTCTAGCACCTATACTGGGTCGTAGATGAAAAAATCGAATTGCCAGCCAAATGACAGCATACCCTTCTCACTGCAATTCTTTTAGGTTATGATACTCCAAAAGCAATTAATTCATCTGATAAGTTGAGGGAGGGAGGTTTATGCTACAGTTAGTGAAAAACAATAACAATTAGGAATGAGAGGATCTAACATCTTCATTTTAACACATCGCTTTCAGTTAAGCAGTAGTGAATTTGAGAATATTATGATCAATCAAACCTTCAAACAAATTTATAAGTCTCACATAATACCCTAGTTTCTTTCATCTCACCATCTTAGTCTTCAGCTGGGTGTCCTCTCTCCCCTGCTACCCATTGAACTACCATGATAAACGGATCCTATTGCTTGCTAGGCAAATGATTGGCCCTCCTCTCAGATGACATCCTGCTTAGCTTTATGATGTCAGGGAACCACTTGACCAATTGTCCTGGGTGAAGATGACACACAGGAGGATGAGACATCAGCAATTATGCACTAGGTAACTATTTGTAATTATGACTGCAAGGCAAGTAGGAGGTGTAATGGGAAAGTACTCTGAACCATTGAAAGCACTGGGCTCCCTTTGAACGTGGGATGGAGTAAAAAGCACAAAGAGTATCCTAAACCACAATCCTTCTTGAGTATCAGAGCGCAAAATACAGAGTGCAGGGAAACCATTTAAATGAGCTATCCTCACTGAGAAAGTAAGTAAATCGCTCCAACTTAAGACAACTCATCAAACCTTAAAGACAGTGGGGCATATTAGCAAGACACACGTTAAAATTATCGATAATGGGCTTGCTAATATGCGTTATGGAATTCCAATAGAAGCCCAGGTTAGACGTCCTGCACATCTAACCTGGGCTTCTATTGGAATTCTATAATGCATATTAGCAAGCCCATTATCGCCGTTTTAGCGGCAGTTTCCTGCCGCTAAAACGGCGATAATTTTAACGTGGGTCTTGCTAATATGCCCCCGTATTTTCCTCTGACGACATATTGTTAGCACACGTATCTACAGCAAGCTGTGTCCGCCTTGGAGACAGTCATAGTCTTTGATTAACTATCATGAGAATCATTATGTCATTCATATTGCTACCGTCTTGACAGAAATTATATTTGTGCAGATGACCCCTCTATAAAGGTACTGAGGACCTTCAGATGCTATGAACTTCATTTAAAGGCTGCTGATGATGCTGGCTTTTTTTTTTTTTTTGGTCTCAGCAACGCAGAGAAATTTGCTTCTGCAATATTGCTGGTCATTCAGCATATTCTGCAGATGGAGAAGTCCACCATTATAAGAGTGTGAATATTCAGGCAGGAAAATGACTCTAAACGCACTTATTTTAGTTCCAAGGGTAATAATTCACATCCAACAGTCCTTTACAGTCAAAAGATTAAACATTAAAAAATCACCATTACTGACCATCTGGGGAAAGTTCGACAGGTCCGGGGTCATTGTTTTTCATCAATAAATTGATTTTTGGACTGTACAAAAAATGATTCAAAATGTCAATTGGATCGTGCCTCATGTTGAATGACCACTTTTTAAAGCCTCACAGTGACCAAAATTGCCATTTTTACACACTTTTCCTCCTACTCAGAAGCTTCTGTTTTTACCAATTTCAGGCAGGAAAATGACTCTAAACACACTTATTTTAGTTCCAAATGTGATAATTCAATGCAATATTCATTTACAGGCAAAAGATTAAACATTAAAAATGACCATTAGTGACCATCTGTCGAAAGTTCGACAGGTCCGGGGTCATCGTTTTTCATCAGAAAATTGATTTTTTGGACTGTGCAAAAAATTATTCAAAATTTAAATGGGATCATGATTCATGTTGAATAGCCACTTTTTAAAGCCTCACAGTGACCAAAATTGCCATTTTAATAGACTTTTCCTCTACTCAGAAGCTTCTGTTTTGACCAATTTCAGGCAGGAAAATGACTCTAAACACACTTATTTTAGTTCCTAGGGTAATAATTCACATCCAACAGTCATTTACAGTCAAAAGATTAAACATAAAAAAATGACAATTAGTGACCATCTGGAGAAAGTTTGACAGGTCCGGGGTCATAGTTTTTCATCAGAAAATTTATTTTTTGGACTGTACAAATAATGATTCAAAATGTCAATTGGATCATGCCTCATGTTGAATAACCACTTTTTAAAGCCTCACAGTGACCAAAATATACATTTTTACAGACCTTTCCTCCTACTCAGAAGCTTCTATTGTGACCAATTTCAAGCAGGAAAATGACTCTAAACGCACTTATTTTAGTTCCAAGGGTAATAATTCACATCCAACAGTTTTTTACAGTCAAAAGATTAAACATTAAAAAAATCACCATTAGTGACCATCTAGAGAAAGTTCAACAGGTCCGGGGTCATTGTTTTTCATCAATAAATTGATTTTTTGGACTGTAGAAAAACTGATTCAAAATGTCAATTGGATCGTGCCTGATGTTGAATAAACACTTTTTACAGCCTCACAGTGACCAAAAGTGCCTTTTTGCAGACTTTTCCTCCTACTCAGAAGCTTCAATTTTGACCAATTTCAGGTTGGAAAATGACTCTAAACGCACTTATTTTAGTTCCAAGGGTAATAATGCACATCCAATAGTCATTTACAGTCAAAAGATTAAACATTAAAAAATGACCATTAGTGACCATCTGGAGTAGGTTCAACAGGTTCGGGGTCATCGTTTTTCATGAGAAAATTGATTTTTTGGACTGTACAAAAAATGATTCAAAATGTCAATTGGATCATGATTCATTTTGAATAACCACTTTTTAAAGCCTCACAGTGACCAAAATTGCCATTTATATAGACTTTTCCTCCTACTCAGAAGCTTCTGTTTTGACCAATTTCAGGCAGAAAAATGACTCTAAACACACTTATTTTAGTTCCAAATGTGCTAATTCAATGCAATATTCATTTACAGCCAAAAGATTAAACATTAAAAAATGACCATTAGTGACCATCTGGAGAAAGTTCAACAGGTCCGGGGTCATCGATTTTCATCAGAAAATTGATTTCTTGGACTGTAGAAAAACTGATTCAAAATGTAAATTGGATCGTGCCTGATGTTGAATAACCACTTTTTACAGCCTCACAGTGACCAAAATTGCCATTTTTACAAACTTTTCCTGCTACTCAGAAGCTTCTATTTTGACTCATTTTAGGCAGGAAAATGACTCTAAACGCACTTATTTTAGTTACAAGGGTAATAATTCACATCCAACAGTCCTTAACAGTCAAAAGATTAAACATTAAAAAATCATCATTACTGACCATCTGGGGAAAGTTCGACAGATCCGGGGTCATTGTTTTTTATCAGAAAATTGATTTTTTGGACTGTACAAAAAATGATTCAAAATGTAAATGGGATCATGATTCATGTTGAATAACCACTTTTTAAAAGCCTTACAGTGACCAAAATTGCCATTTTTTTAGACTTTTCCTCTACTCAGAAGCTTCTGTTTTGACCAATTTCAGGCAGGAAAATGACTCTTAACACACTTATTTTAGTTCCAAATGTGATAATTCAATGCAATATTAATTTACAGCCAAAAGATTAAACATTAAAAAATCACCATTAGTGACCATCTGGAGAAAGTTCAACAGGTCCGGGGTCATCTTTTTTCATCAGAAAATTGATTTTTTGGACTGTACAAAAAATTATGTAAAATGTCAATTGGATCGTGCCTCATATTGAATAACCACTCTTTGAAGCCTCACAGTGACCAAAATTGCCATTTTTACAGACTTTTCCTCCTACTCAGAAGCTTCTGTTTTGACCAATTTCAGGCAGGAAAATGACTCTAAACGCACTTATTTTAGTTCCTAGCGTAATAATTCACAACCAACAGTCCTTTACAGTCAAAAGATTAAACATTAAAAAATCACCATTACTGACCATCTGGGGAAAGTTCGACAGGTCCAGGGTCATCGTTTTTCACCAGAAAATTGATTTTTTGAACTGTACAAAAAATGATTCAAAATGTAAATGGGATCATGATTCATGTTGAATAACCACTTTTTAAAAGCCTTACAGTGACCAAAATTGCCATTTTTATAGACTTTTCCTCTACTCAGAAGCTTCTGTTTTGACCAATTTCAGGCAGGAAAATGACTCTTAACACACTTATTTTAGTTCCAAATGTGATAATTCAATGCAATATTAATTTACAGCCAAAAGATTAAACATTACAAAATCACCATTAGTGACCATCTGGAGAAAGTTCGACAGGTCCGGGGTCATCGTTTTTCATCAGAAAATTGATTTTGTGGACTGTACAAAAAATGATTCAAAATTTCAATTGGATCGTGCCTCATGTTGAATAACCACTTTTTAAAGCCTTACAGTGACCAAAATTGCCATTTTTACAGACTGTTCCTCCTACTCAGAAGCTTCTGTTTTGACCAATTTCAGGCAGGAAAATGACTCTAAACATACTTATTTTAGTTCCAAATGTGATAATTCAAAGCAATATTCATTTACAGCCAAAAGATTAAACAGTAAAAAACTGACCATTAGTGACCATCTGGAGAAAGTTCGACAGGTCCGGGGTCATCGTTTTTCATCAGAAAATTGATTTTTTGAACTGTACAAAAAATGATTCAAAATGTCATTTGAATCGTGCCTCATGTTGAATAACCACTTTTTGAAGCCTCACAGTGACCAAAATTGCCATTTTTGCAGACTTTTCCTCCTACTCAGAAGCTTCTATTTTGACCAATTTCAGGCAGGAAAATGACTCTAAACGCACTTATTTTAGTTCCAAGGGTAATAATTCACATCCAACAGTCCTTGACAGTCAAAAGATTAAACATTAAAAAATCACCATTAGTGACCATCTGGGGAAAGTTCGACAGGTCCGGGGTCATCGTTTTTCATCAGAAAATTGATTTTTTGGACTGTACAAAAATTATTCAAAATGTCAATTGGATCGTGCCTCATGTTGAATAACCACTTTTTAAAGCCTCACAGTGACCAAAATTGCCATTTTTACAGACTTTTCCTCCAACTCAGAAGCTTCTGTTTTGACCAATTTCAGGCAGGAAAATGACTCTAAACACACTTATTTTAGTTCCAAATGTGATAATTAAGTGCAAAATTCATTTACAGCCAAAAGATTAAACATTAAAAAATGACCATTAGTGACCATCTGGAGAAAGTTCGACAGGTCATCGTTTTTCATCAGAAAATTGATTTTTTTGGACTGTACAAATAATGATTCAAAATGTCAATTGGATCGTGCCTCATGTTGAATAACCACTTTTTAAAGCCTCACAGTGACCAAAATTGCCATTTTTACAGACTTTTCCTCCTACTCAGAAGCTTCTGTTTTGACCAATTTCAGGCAGGAAAATGACTCTAAACATACTTATTTTAGTTCCAAATGTGATAATTCAAAGCAATATTCATTTACAGCCAAAAGATTAAACAGTAAAAAACTGACCATTAGTGACCATCTGGAGAAAGTTCGACAGGTCCGGCCGGGGTCATCGTTTTTCATCAGAAAATTGATTTTTTGAACTGTACAAAAAATGATTCAAAATGTCATTTGAATCGTGCCTCATGTTGAATAACCACTTTTTGAAGCCTCACAGTGACCAAAATTGCCATTTTTACAGACTTTTCCTCCTACTCAGAAGCTTCTATTTTGACCAATTTCAGGCAGGAAAATGACTCTAAACGCACTTATTTTAGTTCCAAGGGTAATAATTCATATCCAACAGTCCTTTACAGCCAATAGATTAAACATTAAAAAAATCACCATTGGTGACCATCTGGAGAAAGTTCGACAGGTCCGGGGTCATCTTTTTTCATCAAAAAATTGATTTTTTGGACTGTACAAAAAATTATGTAAAATGTCAATTGGATCGTGCCTCATATTGAATAACCACTCTTTGAAGCCTCACAGTGACCAAAATTGCCATTTTTACAGACTTTTCCTCCGACTCAGAAGCTTCTGTTTTGACCAATTTCAGGCAGGAAAATGACTCTAAACGCACTTATTTTATTTCCAAGGGTAATAATTCACATCCAACAGTACTTTACAGTCAAAAGATTAAACATTAAAAAATCACCTTTACTGACCATCTGGGGAAAGTTCGACAGGTCCAGGGTCATCGTTTTTCATCAGAAAATTGATTTTTTGGACTGTACAAAAAATGATTCAAAATGTAAATGGGATCATGATTCATGTTGAATAACCACTTTTTAAAAGCCTTACAGTGACCAAAATTGCCATTTTTATAGACTTTTCCTCTACTCAGAAGCTTCTGTTTTGACCAATTTCAGGCAGGAAAATGACTCTTAACACACTTATTTTAGTTCCAAATGTGATAATTCAATGCAATATTAATTTACAGCCAAAAGATTAAACATTAAAAAATCACCATTAGTGACCATCTGGAGAAAGTTCGACAGATCCGGACATCGTTTTTCATCCGAAAATTGATTTTTTGGACTGTACAAATAATGATTCAAAATGTCAATTGGATCATGCCTCATGTTGAATAACCACTTTTTAAAGCCTCACAGTGACCAAAATTGCCATTTTTACAGACCTTTCCTCCTACTCAGAAGCTTCTATTCTGACCAATTTCAGGCAGGAAAATGACTCTAAACGCACTTATGTTAGTTCCAAGGGTAATAATTCACATCCAACAGTCCTTCACAGCCAATAGATTAAACATTAAAAAATCACCATTACTGACCATCTGGAGAAAGTTCGACAGGTCCAAGGTCATCGTTTTTCATCAGAAAATTGATTTTGATGACTGTACAAAAATTGTTTCAATATGTCAATTGGATCGTGCCTGATGTTGAATAACCACTTTTTAAAGCCTTACAGTGACCAAAATATACATTTTTACAGACTTTTCCTCCTACTCAGAAGCTTCTGGTTTGACCAATTTCAGGCAGGAAAATTACACTAAACACACTTATTTTAGTTCCAAATGTGATAATTGAATGCAATATTCATTTACAGCCAAAAGATTAAACATTAAAAAACAGACCATTAGTCACCATCTGGAGAAAGTTCGACAGGTCCAGGGTCATCGTTTTTCATCAGAAAATTGATTTTGATGACTGTACAAAAATTGTTTCAATATGTCAATTGGATCGTGCCTCATGTTGAATAACCACTTTTTAAAGCCTTACAGTGACCAAAATTGCCATTTTTACAGACTTTTCCTCCTACTTAGAAGCTTCTGTTTTGACCAATTTCAGGCAGGAAAATGACTCTAAACATACTTATTTTAGTTCCAAATGTGATAATTCAATGCAATATTCATTTACAGCCAAAAGATTAAACATTAAAAAATAACCATTAGTGACCATCTGGAGAAAGTTCAACAGGTCCGGAGTCATCGATTTTCATCAGAAAATTGATTTCTTGGACTGTAGAAAAACTGATTCAAAATGTAAATTGGATCGTGCCTCATGTTGAATAACCACTTTTTAAAGCCTCACAGTGACCAAAATTGCCATTTTTACAGACTTTTCCTCCTACTCAGAAGCTTCTATTTTGACCAATTTCAGGCAGGAAAATGACTCTAAACGCACTTATTTTATTTCCAAGGGTAATAATTCACATCCAACAGTACTTTACAGTCAAAAGA